>JAYESA010000009.1:159847761-160060261 GCA_036927795.1 Iris macrosiphon
GTAGGGCGATGCAAAGTTAGGGTTCTTTCCTAACCAATTCAATAGAGAAAATTGAGCAGAAAAGAGAGAGATGAAAGAATAGTGTCGACATAGTGATTTGGTTTTGCTCAAGATCGACATGTTACGAAGTGTCAATAACACACTATAACCGTTACAATTGCCGAAGTTGTATATCTATAAATTCACCAACTTAATAGCGTTTCATTAATGAGAAAAAGTAACGAAACAGAGAAACATCAAAATGTTACAAAGCAACCCCATAGTATTATGTAGTCTAGGACTACTAGATACAAACTGGCTAATATTATGTCCAAAAAAATTTGACCAACAAAGTGTAAGATAGATAAACATGAACTACAAAATAATAATGAAGAGGTGTTGATGTGCCATGATCCATCTATCAACCTAAATATTATTTCATTCAAAACTATCACGGTGGTACTATGTCTAATGGCAAGTAAATAACAATAATATCTATTGCTATTACAGGTGAATGATTAAACAATGTTAAATATTGTTTTATTCAAAACTAATGATAAACAACAAATAATATATAAACTTATATCTAATGTATCAAATATTCTTCTAGCTTTTTAAAAGTACTTTTTTTTATCATTTTTGGCCTTCCAAAAAGAACCTCGATACTCTAATAAAAACTGTCGAAACCGGTGAGAAAGATAGCAAGGGTCCAAAAGAAACTAATTCCAATACCGATATTGTGAACCTTGATTCAAACCATAATTTGCAGTATCGTCCGATACCGATCCGATACGATTGATACCGATATAGTTTGGTATGTTCTGATCCGATACCGACACTGATACTGACCAATACCGACATCAGAGGTCTCTTTTTCAGTCAACTCGGCAAATAATATTGAACGAAAAAGATTAATCAACAAGGGTGTAAAGACATAGTAAGATTGTGAAAACATATAAAAGAAAAAAACTTATCTATCGCAGGTAAACCAATCAGCAAAGGTGACTACTATTTCATTTAATTCTAAATTTACTAAGAAACAATACAAGAAATATTTAAAATTATGCTTAACTATATAAAATATTTTTTCCTAAATTTTAATAATTATTTGTTTTCCGATACCAAAAAATCTGATATTCCAATCAGAAACCGCTGATAATGCCGATACCGTAGATCCCGATACTCATAGGAAGGGTCAATACAGATAACGATACTACGAACCTTGATTCAAACACATCAAGTTAAATCTAGGGAAGCATTGAATGATTCACCATCTGTCAAAATTGCGTTAAACTAGGAATGCAGGTGGGATTGCTAATGTTAGAGCGGAAATCGCCCTTAAAAAAAGCATAAATAAAGAAAAAGATTCAGGTAGCCAACCCAAAAAATTTAGGATAACCTGATGTATTGTCATCAACCACACCATTTCTAATTAGAGGTCAGTTACAAGACACAATTCTAAAATTTAATGAGATCCAATGGTAGTTAGAATATTTTTAGGACTAACATGATGTCAATAGTTTAAAATTGGAGTACATTTTGTAGCATAGGAAACTATATAGCAAGAAAAATCAACCTTACAGAACGGGCCAGGCAATTCAAAATCAAGCTATAAAGGACCGTATATCATTGAATCCAAAGATACTCTTGTTGATATCCATGTAGGACTTTAATTTTTTTTTATATTCCTCCTATCAATATTCTCCTAAACAATACTTTATGAAAAAATTTGCTGGGATGCAGAGTTCTATTAGATGCTATAATTCTGCAAGGATGCAGAACACTGCCAGATTTTGAAATTTCTGTTGGGTAGTAGAATTCTATCAGATACTGAAAATTATGTTGGGACGCAGAATTTTGTCAGATTCTAAAAATTCTGCGAGGCTGCAGAATTCTGTTAGATGCTCAAAATTCTGTTGGAACGCAGAATTCTGCCAGATAAGGAAAAATTGCGGGGATGCAAAATTATTCCGGATGCTGAAAATTTTCTTGGGGCGCAGAATTCTGCCAGATGATGAAAAACTGCATAATATCAAGCAGTCGAGATGTTGTAACTAGACAATTGAAGTTGTCAAGCTCTAAAATAGCAATAAACTGCTTGAAATTCGCTATCCACGATGCTGGGTAGTGACCACCGTTGCTCAAAGCGAGATTCGACTCTCATGGTCAAATCGTTTATAGGAACCAACAAATTCGATTGAACTTCTGGAATGCTTCACTGAGACCCTTTCTAGGAGAAGAACGAAACTTCTTAGGACTCGCTCTGAGCACGAACTATTGTTGTTGCTGCTCTTCTCCAAATAGGAACACAAGATGGAGACGTGGAAACTCATCAAGAGAGTGTAACCTCTCTCCAAAGAGCACAACCCTGTTTATAAAGAGATTTCACATGTAACCGGCCCACATGCTCATATGGACCCCACGTAGGGCGGTTGTAAGAGAATATTTTATCAAAATTCAGGACAGTTAACCGCCCCACAAGCCAATGTTGGGTGGTTGTCTAACCAACTGCCAAAGTAAAGGCAGCGCTCACAGAATGCGCATAACTGTGCAAAACATTGCAAAAGCACCATTTCACGTCCGATGCGCACGCGCAAAGTGCACCATCAAAGCACAACTTTGCACCCTTCTTCCAGGCTACGTGTCTCTGCCCGAGTTCGAGTTGCTAGCTCCAAAGGGTCTTCACAAAAAAATAATATGGCAAAAACTAATATTTTTTGTAGGATTTGAACCTTGCCCCCAATGCCCCCCCCCCCCCCCCCCCCCCCCCAATCTCCAACCAATACCAACTACTTGAGCTAAGACTCCTCATGCGTTCAAGTTAATAAATGAATCCGAATATTGAAATAAAACTTGGGGTTTGCAACATTGGTGGGACCGGGTTACTAGTGACCAAATTCAAACATAACCCCAACATATACAAATTCCAATATGCAAGCAAAGCATGTTTTTTCCACAAGTGACATAAGAGCAGAAATGAAGTGTTCGGTGATAAGAATCAAGACCCAATAGCAATACTTATTGACATCTACCAAATTGAGTAAAAAAAAAAGGTTAAACAAATATGTGAAAGAAACTAAAGCTTGATTTCAAGCTTAACAAGTTTGATAAACTTCAACAAATAACGTAAAAGTTCCACAGTGAAACGTTAACATTTATGTAAAAGAAAACAAAGATGCACAAATATGAGAAAATGTTGTAATGAATTGAAGTGGACTATCAGAAGTTTGATAAACAGGGTCTTTTAACCTGGGTTTAAGTGTATGGAAACTGTGGATAACAAATTTTAGATATGCATGGTTTTCTTGAGATTTGTGCCTGGAAATCAAAGTTACACATCCAGTACTACTTGGGTAGTGACACATCCCATGTACAGCCTTCAAAAAGATCTAAATTAACCTTATAAGAAGAACAATGTCCACCAGCTATAATATTTGGATTCATGGAAATCCTAAAGCCTAAGTCTCACATGTAGTTTTATTCATGCACCTAAGTAATAATTTTCACTTTAATTGGACCAGCATTACACTAAGAATAATTTTACCATCAAATGTGGATACTTCATCTCATACATTCTCTTATGCAACAGGCCAGCAGACCAGATATAGTAAAACCAGTTCATCATATTTAAGCCTTCTCCAAAGATAATGGGGTTCGCTATGGAGCCTAAAAAAACTCCATAAACAATGACAGTTTTTTATGGCCAGATGTCAACCCTCCATGCTAGTGCCCTATTCCTAGCCAAGGTAGCTATAAGCACGAGAGAGTCATGCCAAACAATCTAGAAGGCCATTTGGCAGGTAGGTAGACCTACCTTTTGGCTGCAGTTTAGGCTCATGCAATCAAGGAGCACCCTCCAAGTTCCCATAACTACATAAGAGTCTAGACGAAGAGGAAGATGATACAATTTACTATAGCAAATTGCATTCATATATGATGACACATTAAGCCAAAGTGCAAAGTGCAAAGAGTAAACTGTGTCCTGTATCAAAATAAAATAAAATAAAATAAAGACAACACCATGCAATTGACTTGTTTCTATGATGCATCTGTTCAATCACTTTACAGTGAATAGGAGAGTATTGACTGCAAGTACAATGTAGAGTGTAGAAACTAAACACAAAATCTAGTCAGATTATTGTGTGGTGGAGGATATCCAACCAGAAATACAGTAGTGACCGTGCACACACACATAACCCTTTTATGCCCAATCATATTATAGTTCCAAAATTGTATTAAATAACTGAAAAAAGCACAACCAAAGGCGGTGGTCTGAAAATGGAGGGTGGATTTCTTCATTACCAACAAAGTTAAGTGGTGCTAAACAAACTACATAGAGTTCTTCGTTATTGCTCCATTATCACTCAAACGTATTCTTCACATATAATGTTTAGAATGCTGGAATCTAGGTTTTAATTTGACAATAATAAACTCTTGTATCTACACTACTATTTCTTCATCATCAACATCTGTCATCGCTGACGTTGTTATCTAAACCTCATATACCATAAGAATTCATTCAGGTGTAAATATTAATAAAGCTTTTACGACTGGCTGTTAACTTGATGTCAACCTTTAGTGACATCACTCAATTCTAAAACAACGCAGCTATGAGAAAGAGTGACCTTGTAATAAAAACCTGGAAGACTAGTTGGGGTGTATGCAGTCTACCTTTCTGGTCATGTAGTTTAAAGCACCTTTCAACTTTCCTAAACCTACAAAAGACTCTAGTCGAAGAGGTAAGATAATTTTCAACGGTCTATAGGGAACTTCTTTTAAGCTCTAAACCATGGTTGATAAATACAAGCCAAAGAATGACATTCCCATAGTCTACACTTTGTAGTTATAAGCTCTAAACCCTAATTGATAAATACATTTTGAATCCAAATCTAAACCATGGTTTCAACATTGGAGTCGGTTTGAGACCCTTTTTATGAGTATTGATATAGGTAGTTTTGGATAGATCGGAGTTTCAAAGTCCTTTGTTTTGAAAAGTTAAAAAGACTATAAAAAAAAAATTTTAATATTAGAAAATTTATTTCATATATTTAGGCATAATATTATGTATTATTTGTTATTTCTCGTTTGTTTTGAACGAAATAAAATTGAATTGAATATTGTTGAATTGTTCAACAGCATTAGATATTGTTGTTTATTTTATTTGCTTTAAAGAAAGTATCCCCATAGTATATAGTTTTGAATAGAATAGTATTAGGATCTATTAACGTTGTGAGTTTATAATATACAACTTTGACAAGTGGTAATTGTTAGTGTGTGTCAATAAAGAATTTTGTCAACACACTATAGTGTGTATCAAATCGCTATGTAGACATTGTTCTTTTCCCATAGTTCTCTTTTTCTTTTAATTTTTCATTGTTGAATTGACCTTTAATTTTTCTTTGTTAAATTGATTGGTATTGGCCGACATCATAGATGGGTAGGTATCGAATACGTCAAAACTGATACAATATGATCAAAACCGAATATTTCATAACTGATACAATACGACCAATACAAACTCGTACCGGCCGATACTAAGAACCTTGGTCCCATATGGAACTATTAACTTTCATAATTGGTCTAGAAGTCATCACCTGGCATCCAAAATTCGCCCAAGAAGTTGGTGCTCAAACCATTCAATTTGCCACCATGGCAAGAATACCTTCTGTTGAATAATATGAATAATAACCCTCGACCCTCACCAACGCTAAAGAGTTTTGGTGCAAGTGGCATACTTTAACATGGTAGCAATGTAACCCAAGTTCGAATCCTCTAGCACATTAATTTTAGGTAGATTAAAAAAAAAAAACACCGCTACGTGATTCCAGCACTAGACCACAAAATGGGCCTTCAACATGCGGGGGCGTGTTGAATAATATTAATATCAACCTTCACCAATGCTCTAGAGTTTTGGTGCAAGTGGCAGGGACTTTGACACCTTCTAACCATAGTTTGAAGTATCAGCCGATACCGATCCGATACGGCCGATACCGATACAGTTTGGCATGTCCTGATCCGATACCGACTGATACCCGATACTGACCGATACCGATATTAGAGGTCTCTTTTCCGGCCAATTCAGCAAAGAAAATTGAATTAAAAAGACCAATTAGCAAGGGTGTAAAAGCATAGTAAGGTTGTAAAAGCATATAAAAGAGGAAAACTTATCTATCGCATATAAATCAATCGATAAGGGTGACTACTATTTTATTCAATTTCAAAAATACTAAGAAACAACACTAGAAATACTCTAAATTATGCATAAAAGTATCAAATATATTTTCTAAAATGTTAATAATTTACTAATAGTTGTTTGCTCCGATCCCAAAAAATATGATACTTTGATCCGAAACCGCCGATACTACCGATACCGCCGATCCCGATACACATAGGAATGGTCCGATACCGATACTTTGAACCTTGCTTCTAACTTAGCTAGAATACTTGGTCAGGAAGGAGGAGGAGGAGTTCAATTCAGATGCAATGTGGCCCGTTGCACCCCCCCCCCCCCCCACACCTACCAGTGTACAGACGATAAATGAGCAGACCCCAGTTTTGGTGCTTTCGTGCTTCTAGTGAAATCAGTTGTTTGTTTTCCGTGTGGTTTTCAATGGGTTTTCATTTAGTATTATCGTTCCAGGTCATGAGGGACATGGAGCCATACGGAATACAAAAGAAAATGAAGTGAAAAGAACTATGAACATAAATAAAGAAGATAGTACATAAGTTCTAGGAGAGAAGTTGTTGAACAGGAAGGAAAGCATGTCCCAAGACTTTCAACATGATTCTGTAATTTTATGAGGAAACATCAGATGATATATGAATACATCTGAAAACATTAAGTTGAATTTAAAGGACAAAGCCTCTTGACAGCAAATATCTTGCTCAAATATGAAATGAAAAATTGGAGTGTGAAAGAAAGATTTGAAACGGCAATATAACAAGCACATATAGTTGATATGGCAAAATTAAAATCTCACAAAGCAGGTGCAGGTTAACGCAGAAAAAATAGCTTTGTAAACCACTTGTGTGCATGTGTGTGTGTGTGTCCGCAAGCATGGGTAGAGAGAGACGCACGTATGACATATAACATGATTTTCCATTTGCAACCCGTTTTATTCAAAGGTGGGACCCGAACTGATGGATCACCATAGGAAATCTGCAGAACACAAGATATCACTTAGTAATCTTGATGATATCTGAGAATGTAGAAAATAACAGTGATGTCTCATATACTGGAGACATACCAACATGTAGGTCCCTCCAGGTTTAAGAATTCTACATTTCCAAATATATTGATGTTAGAAATCATAAAAGGACAATGGAAGACATTATATCAACGGTAGACTATTACTATGAAAGTACAATAGGTAAAAACACCAAACCTGCTCACTTCTTCTAGCATTTGGAAAGCACTGAGAGGAGCATTTGTGCCACACTACAATTTGAAAGACAAAAGGAAAGTTACCAAAAGTGAGATAGGGAGTTGAAATGATTGAGATCTTAATAAGAAATCACTCTTACCATCAAAGAATCAAGAGTCCCTACAATATGGTCAAAATGATAACATGCAAGCAATTTAAGTAGATGTGTCAGAGTAGTAGTGGTAATAGTTTACAGAATTTGGAAGGAGAAATAGGAGCGAGAGTACCTTTATCAATGACACAATCAAATGATTCATCCTGGAAGAAGCTCATATCCCTAACATCCATTTGCATATCTATAAGTACATAAGGCTATCATCGGTAGTTAGTTTCTTTTGGTTATATTTTGTACTGACGAATACAAAATGACACGGTAAGGACATGGTAACAGGGACACAGCACCATTGTTGGTGTGCCCTAATGTTTTTTGGAATGTCCGGATTGTGTCCAATATGTGTGCGGCACGATACGGCCCACATTTTGGAATGTCTATGCTACCTAGGTTACACATAAAAAAAAAATCAATTCAATTGATTCTAATTCTTGTAAAGGATATCTAGATTATTTGAAATGGATACATTTGAGCTGTGGAATATGAGCACACTTCCTTCTCATGATCTCTATCACAACTGAAGATATGTCGATGTTGACTATGTCAACATAGCCATCTTTTACCATGTCCTCAGACATAACTGCAGAACAAATGAAGAAAATCTGTATTAAACTTATATCCGCAGGGTAAAGCTTTAAATTATGCAAGATACACAAGATTTTAGAATAATCTAATTTCTCATTGTACCAAATGCCATACACTAACAACCCCTCCCCTCCCCAACCCCACAAACCCCCAAATAACCCCCCCCCCCCCCACCCCCACCCCCACCCCCAAACCAAAAAAAGAAAAGCAAACACCACTCAATACATGTCCAGCGACAATATCCAAAAGAGAACAGTCGAAAAGTGTGCCATAGTTGTGACTATTATTGATCTTGCAGGATTAGCTCCAAAATTCATTCCATTAAGTTGGTATAGGTAGGAAGTAAGACATTCAAGTAGACAAAATTTTGTTACCAATAGATGGGTCATAGCACCAAAGAGGGTTAAAGTGGAAGCAATAGGAATTATACCTTCGGTAAAGTTGAACTCGGTTTCTTCTACTCCTAGATCACAGTCGTGAAATGTCCTACGGACGATGAAACTTATTGGTTCACCCTGCAACAGATTTCCTACTTAGAGTTGGACAAGAAATTATTCTTGGGAGGTGGAAAATACGTTTTAGACTAACCCTCTGCAACATATCTCCCACTTGGAGGAGGACAAGAACTTATTCTTGGAGGTCGAAAATACGTTTTAGAGACTAACCCTCCATATGATAGCACACCCCCACCCAATATATATGGCAACTACGAAAAATCCTAGAAGTGCACCCCATATAGGCGCACTTACCATAATGACCCTGACCCATGTGGGGGGCTACATGGTGAACTGGACCCGTTCTGGACCAGACCGGTCGACTCATGCACCTCAGATCAATCGTTTTGCCTTATTTGAATATCTATGAATCCTTCGATCCGAATACTATGGTCTAGTCATGACTCAGTGTAACCTTCATGTCAAAAAATTAAATTAGGAAGTCAAATTCAATTTGGATTGCTCTTCATAAGAGGAGAAATCCAAATTGAATTGGTTAATGGCACAATGGTCAATGCACCATAATAAATATCTTGACAACCACCACCCCCTCATTCCCTATATAAACACATCCCCACCTCCTTCACTCACCATCCCTCATCTCCCTTCAACCCTATATTAGCAAGGTAACCCTTGATCCTCTTCAATTTTGTTTTATAACTCTAACTAGGATAAATATATATGTGTGTGTCAAGAAGAGGGGGAGGAGGAAGGAACTGCAGGAGCAGCAGCTGCAGTCGTTGTAGCAGCAGCAGGGCAGCGCGCAGCAGTGTATATAATTATATATATGTATATATGTATATATATATATATCTATATATCTATGTATACTATATATTATCTATGTATCTATATATAATATATTGTATCTGTATATATCTATATATATCATATACATATATATGTATCTATATATATTATATATATGTGTATCTATATATGTATATATATATATATATTATTATATATGTATACTATATATCTATGTATCTATATATGTATATATATATACTATATATTATCTATATATGTATACTATATATCTATGTATCTATATATAATATATTGTATCTATATATTACATATACATATATATATGTATCTATATATATTATATATATGTGTATCTATATATGTATTTATATATATATCTATGTATCTATGTATACTATATATCTATCTATATATGTATAACTATATTGTATCTATATGTGTATCTATATATCTTATATATATGTGTATCTATGTATATATATATATATATATGAGTATCTATAAATATATCTTATATATACATTATTTTTATATAGATATTTGTCTCATCTATAAACTAGAAATAGCATAAAATTGACCTAGAAATCTAGTGGGTTAAATCTACTTAATTATATTTCACCAATTAATGTGAATTATTCATGATATAGGTTATCTGGACCCCGTCACACACTCTGACTTGTTTCACCCGCTTTGGACCCCAGGCGAGTACGGTCTCTGATGGTTTTCTTACTGATAATTTCTATAACGTATGTAGTATTATTGTACTTGATTCCTGACACGAAGAAACACGGACTAGCATATCTTGTGTTTTTGACCTTGATCTTGTATAATATTTGATATTCGTGTGATTCATGTATGCTAGTCGGGACGAAAAAATGCTAGTTTATGTGATCATACCCTTAATCCTGTGCAAATATAATTCATGTGCAAAGGCTAACCATACCCTTCACGTATGATTAATCGGCTCTCATTGTGCAATCCTAAACTAGTATTTCAAAATACTTAGTGACTATAGATTTCCTTGTTGATATATAACATATTTTCTGTTTATTCATTTTTCCTGTTCATTTCTTACCATGCCTTGATGTCCGTTTATTTATCCATCATGTACTACTTTTTCTATTACTGTTCATAGTCCTTATCATATATTGAAACTGCTATTAAAATTGTACTCGTTCAATCCTGACTGGATAATATTTTAGGTAGCACTTAGAAGAACATGTGCCCTATCTATTATGGAATTTTGGAAAATAGCTTCGAGCCTGATTTTACCTCCTGGAAGATCGAGAAAGGCCGCAAGCGGGAGATCTAGTTATGACAATAATTAAAGTTTGCAGACTTACTATAGTTGTATGAGTTATGAATACAAGATTTTGTACTGTAACATTTATACACACATATATATACTACAGCATGTTTTCACCTACCTTAGTTTTGTGATTGAGTATAATATTTGTTCCCTTTATATTATGAGGTGTTGGTTATACAGTACTAGTTCCAGACAACGTTCTACCGCCGACACTGCGGCGTAGGCTGGACGTATCCACGCACTCGTACCCGAACACCCAGGTGCGGATCGTGACACTCGGTCACACTTTCTCACAATCCTGGGATATACGAAGTTTGGCTAGTAACTAATCATAAGAAACATATCATGATATTCTTCATATTCATTACAGTTATTTTCATTACCAACCTGCTTTCCCAATCATGCTCCTTGTGATGGAACTGGAGATCTCCAGGACCACAGATTAGTGTACATATCGATCGATGAAATATTAATAGGTTTAATACGTAATTTAACCCTTCAAAGACAAAAAATAGGGCTCACGAATTATACCTGAAGTGATGAGAAGTAGAAGACGATATCCAGAAAACTCGATCAACCAGCGACCTCAAGATCTTCACGTATTCCTTCCTCGGATTGGACGTCGTGCGGGCGACGATCTTCCAATATTTTTTTCTCCTTGGCCGACTCTCTTTCTCTCCTTACGTGAAAGACGAATTTAGATAAAGCTGCTTGCTTCTGATATATTATGACGGCTAGAGAATAGAGGATATATATATATAGGCTACGGCAGGGACCATGAGAAGAAATTAGGGTTAGGTCTCCTAACGGATATGGATATCCCATGTTCAGCTCGAACACACAACCCAGGCCCGTAAACAATAGCTCGGTCAACTAAAGAACTACTGTTGCACTACCTTCATAATCCTAAATTACGTTTATGGGCTCATTATTATATGCATGTTCGTCTCTCCATATTAAGATATCGAATGTTCGTCGATCAAATTAAGTTATTGACAACTATATTGATCAACATTTTTTATCCTTAAGTAGTACCACTCAACTTTATTTGTCATATCGGATATAATCTACCTGCAGGGTTTACAAGACAATCCTTATGAGTTCCTTAAGGGGACATCATCAACCCGACGTATCGGGATATGGATTCCTTTTATAATCAACAGTCCATACACATAATGCTATATATATATATATATATATATATATATATATATATATATATATATATATAGCATTGTCAATAACCTCTATGAATTGGGTAATAGCATTGTGTGTATGATGTATATGTTATTATATCCGGATTAAGAGCACAAGCATCCATAATAACAGAGGTGTATGTTCTCTTATGTAGTACAAAGAAAACAACCTCAAATGGTCATATTCAATACACACACAGTGTTCTAGTGTAAACCTATAGGCAAGATAGACTAATACCAGATTATACTACAACCTTACCAATGGTTTGTCCAAATCCATCTAGGTTGTGAACTATTTATATATTTCACAGAAAACTGATAATATGATCTTCTGTGTGACACCACATACCATATTATCTACAATATAGGATATCAGACACTTGCATTAACATTATAACAAATATAATATGCAAACATTTGTCCATATGATTCGCATTCAAAAATAAGAAAATGTAGTTAATACAAAGTGATGCTTTTAGTATATAACCCTAACACCTTGATGTATGGTATTGATTTTATCATAAACGTGTCAAATTTGCGGTCATTGACTTCGAGATTCACCGAATAGGGTGATGTCTTTAAGTATACAAATGTGTACACATTAGTGCACAAGGGTTTTAAGGGTACAATGTGTACACATTAGTGCACAACAGGTTTAGTAAAGCCTCCAAGCTCACATAGCAAGGAAAAACGATCCATTCCTCACTCTCCGCTCGGTCGTAATAGCACAAGTCATAAGAAAACGTGTTACGGTGGAGGGAGTCTTCTAGAGAGGTATGTCTATATCAAGACACCATGCAGTCTTAGTCCAATCGCCCTTCTGGTATTTAGTTAACTAATCTCCTTGCATTGTCTGCCTATAAGAGAACCATAATAGATTAATCTTGCTCTAAAACAGGTCATAGAATCTGAAATTCTTCTAAGTCGGTCAGACTATCCAGGATAGTACAACAATCTCATTCTGACTTTTTGGGGCGATCCATAAATCCTCCTAGTATTGCCGCAATCCTAGTGCATTACCCCTATTCCAATGCACTCGTAGGATACATTCCATCTCATCTTCAACGCACCTCCATGGTTGTTTGAAGGCGGTCATTCATATGAGTGGATCGACCTCATGCCCGTTCGATATTTTGATTATGATATCCAATAAATTTTGTTACCGGCTTTTATACTCAACATAATAAATTAAATAATGGAATTAAAAGATATATAAGAAAATTATCCAAACATATGTTCCTCTAACAAATACGATACAAGTGTCAATAAGCATTTCACCATGTACGAACTTCCATACACCTAGTATGTGCCATAAAACACTCCACTACTATCCCCTTAGTGAGAGGATCTGCAATCATATTGTCGGTGTCCAAATGCTCTATTTTGACTCCATCCTTCCGTATGAAATGATGATGAATCTCGATGTGCTTAGTTTGTCTGTGGTACTTAGGATCCTTTGCATATGCAATCGCTGCCATCCTATCGCTATATAGGGTTACAACGTCTCCAGCATGTGGCACCGTATGTAGGTGCTGAAGGAACCTCCTCAACCACACTACTTCTAGCATTGTTGCAAATGTTGCCACGTATTTTGCCTCCATAGTAGACATCAATATACAGTCTTCTTGTTTCGACAGGAGATAACTCCATTGGCTAGCACGGAGACATAACTGGACGTGGAAGTGCACTCGTCCA
This sequence comes from Iris macrosiphon, assembly GCA_036927795.1. Lineage (NCBI taxonomy): Eukaryota > Viridiplantae > Streptophyta > Magnoliopsida > Asparagales > Iridaceae > Iris > Iris macrosiphon. Next base: position 159,861,330 of record JAYESA010000009.1, read on the forward strand.
GATAATCGTCGTAGTCAAAATCTAAATACCCTCTGACGTGCATCTCTCAACTACCGAAAAACAAGTAATGGGTCGTCTCACTCAAGTACCACAAGTCCTCTTAACACCCTCCAAATGGTCTTGTGCAGGATTATCCTGGTAAAAAATCACGTCCTACCGCAAAGGTTATGTTGAGGTAAGTACAAATCATAGCGTACATCAAGCTCCCTACAGTGCTAACATAAGGTACTTTTTCCATCAATATTTTTCTCTCATAATTTTAGGACATTGTTAGTTACTCATCATGTCTTGAAGAAACTGGCGATTTTATGGACTTGTATTTTGACATATTGAATTGCTCTAAGATTTTTCTTATGTTTGTCTCCTAAGAGAAACCAATAATCTTCTTAGGACAAATTCACTGGATCTGAATTCGAGAACATGGCTCGCATTACCCATGCCTTTCATCTCCAAGGTAGAAGTCAGACACCCTCTAGTAGCGTCAATCATCTGCATACACTTTCCTGCCAGTAATATTGTCGTCCACGTATAATGACAAGATCATAAATCTCTTGTCAGATCGCTTTATATATACACAATGGTCTTCTTCGATCATGGTAAAACCATACGAAGTAACGGCTTTGTCAAACCTTATCTACCATTTTTCGGATGATTGTTTCCCGCCATAGATGGACTTCTTGAGCCTCCAGGTTTATGCTCAAGTCCCCGGGCCTCGAAACCAATGGCTGATACATATAGATCTCATCTTCATTCGCATACGGTAGATCCACCAAGTCCCAAACTTGGTTCGTCCTCATAGACTCTTCTTCTTCATACATTGCATCGATCCACCTTTTCGTGTTTGTGCCGTAGGTAGCCTCTTGAATATCATGCGGTGCCACCGTGTACACTTTCCCAACTATCTCAAAACAACGTCGTGAAATCGTTGCATGGGAACTTCTACGTGGTTTTTAAGATTCCATTGGTAGCACCGAGTTCATCATTAAAACATTGCTCCTATTGTCCCAAAGAGGCTGAGAAACAATTTCCTTCTACATTGTTAAGGAGCTAGGGGAGCTCTCACATACCTCGTAAAAGTTTATTTCTTGTAGTACTTCCACCTTTCACGGAAAGTCCTCGAGGAAGTGATATCTCATGATTCTGTCTTAGCCACAATTCCATCTTGTTGCTTGCATATCAACACGTAGAGTGTTCAGAATAGCATAAGAAGATATATTTCTTCCAAGACCCAACTTCCATATTGATGAGAAGTGGTGTGCACGAATGTGGCACATTCCCATGGACACAAGTACCCCAAGTTGAGCTTCTCACCTGTCCATCTTTCGTATAAGGTAGAATCAACCGTTTTAAAAGGCACATGGTTGAGTATGTAGGCAGTAGTCAGAATTGTGTCTCACTAATACAATTGGAAGATACTTTGCATCATCATACTTCTAACCATGTCCGGTAGTGTCATATTCCTCCTCTCGGTAGACAATCCTCTTACTCTTACAGAATTTCCAAAACTCGTAAGTCTTCCATGTCCCAGTATGTCGCAAAACCTTAATTTGTGTGCCGCGTTGATTTTTTACTTCATTAACATAGCGCTTGAAACAGTCCAGCACTTCGTAGCAATGTGTTATCAAATACAGGTGATTGTATCTTGAATAGTCATCTATAAATGTGATGAAGTATGGGGATCCATTTGTGCTATGCTGGTTCAACGGTCCACAAATGTCATAGGAAATTAACTACACAATGGTGTGGTCGCTCGTTTGGCCACACCGAATGATTTTGTGCGCAAGACTGTGCTTGAAAGTGGATATCTCAACTTCAACCATTGAGCCCAATAGCCCAACATTGGCTAATCTGGTGAGCTTGTCCTTACCGATGTGTCATAAATCTATTTTGCCAAGTATTATAATTCATTGATTGAAAACTTAAACATAAGAACTATGATTAAACAATTGTTTAGAGAACCCGTACCATATATAGTCTTAACCAAAAAAGAAATTCACAAAGTTACCACAAAATCTAACATCAAACCCTAAAGTTAACGGTATAAAAACAGAAAGTAGATTCTGCCGAATTATCCTAGAGTGTGAAGAACGTCATGAAGGATCAAAGATCGTCCTGGACGAGTCGTCAATCGTACGTCTTGATGCCCAACACCTTAACGTATGTGTAGTTTCCTATGTAGACCTTGCTACCAGTAGTACCCGACGGTACTCTACAAATACATCGGGGTCCCTAGCTATATTGTCAGTGGCACCGGAATCTATAACCCACATAACGAATGATTCGGGCATACCTTTGGCTTTGGACAATTCCGAGCATAGTGACCCTTCTAGTCCCAGGTTTAGCACTTCACTTGTTCGCTCTTCTTTCCACCTCTTTTGCTCTGCTAGCATGTTTAGCTTCAGTCGTTTCTGCCTTCTTCCTATTTGAATTGCGACGTGGTCCAATGACTAGACATTTACATTTAGAGGAACTACAGCTTGTGGCCTTTGCATCTCAATGCGTTCATCCTCTATCTACTCCCGAATGTCGTCGAACTGCTTAATATCCGATAAGTGGGTTATCAATTGCTTCATGATATTCCATGAAGTGGGCAAAGAACAGAAGACAGATGGACTTGTTCATCAAACACGTTAGACCCCCTATAGCTAGATCCCAGATCATGGATGACATCACACATATGTGGGTCTTCATGTCATGGTTCGACTTCATCTTATACGAATTGAACCACAGAGATAGGACGCACACCCTAGTCGGTGAGGTATACTATGTGAACCTCGACTTCAACGCTTCCTAGAGCTTCTTTGGAGAGGTGTGGCCCTCGAACTCTCCAATAAGATTATCATGCATCAGTGCTAGCATGGTAAAGCGTGTGAATTTTTCCTTGGCTAACCACTTCTAGTATGCCTCGGGGTCGCTCTTGTGCAAGATCGTAGTGCCCTGCTCTGCTTTGACCATCTCTTGATCTATGGTGACCATCTCTTGATCTATGGTGTTCATTCTCTCAAGCTCGTTGAGGAAGTATTGGATCTTGCGACACCATATATCATAGTTGTCGTCGTTTAGCTTCAATTCTTTAGATAGCTCGGCGACTACCGATTTGACAACTATTTGAAAGATACATAAATGGATTATGTTAATTTAAATTTTGAATGTCATAATTTTTCCATTCACCAAAATGGATCCTTCTTTTGAGGACGTTGGACAAGAACCAAGCTTTTAGTACCTAAAACCAAATACCTATCACCAAAAGTTCAAAAACTTTGGAAAATTCTTCGTTTATGAAGGGCTTGACTCTCGTATAAAGTCATCCACATGTTCTAGTTACCAAATTTAACAAATATAACTAAAACATTTTTTGCGTTTAAATGACAAGGTGCATATTACACAATTACGCTAATAGTTTTGTTGAATGATTTCATTATTAAACCCTACATATGTGTTGGACTTCACACAAGAATACTCGTTGAATAAGTTCTATGGTTACTAGATACGAGTTGGGCACTTAACGCCACTTGTATCATTTCCAATGTGTTGAATTTAACACAGTCATTCGACAAGAGGATCCATGTAAAATCTAGCTTAAGTCTGGGCTTATTGCGACAACAACACAAGAATGTTATACTCATGCAACAAATTCACAAAAAGTATTTGCTAATTTTGACACATTTTACAAATCGACGCGTGCTGAAGAGGGTTAGTCATCGATCCAACCCGATAGGTCAAGTCCATATACCAGTGTCCTCATTTCAGCCAACCCACAATCAACCAAAATATAAGAAAATAAAGACCATAGTCTATGTTACAACAGTTCCAGCATGCGGACGGAGGAAAAAAATATGAAAAAACCCTCAATTTTCGAGCCTAGTACCCAAATTTGCAATTTTTTCATCCAAAATTAGGGTTAGCGCCTTAATTTAACGCCGTTATGAGGCCTACAATTACGACTAATCAAAATCCTAATGGATTGGGTCGCATACTAGACATGATCCAATAGCCCCACATGGCCCACCCAATTCCCATAAATTGGTCGAGGTCATATCCCTACGCTAAACGTTGACTTGGACCCCCACATAGGATCCGCCCGGTGCAGTCACCGTTTGCCTCATAGCTAAGAGACACCCGAACCCCCATTACTTTGGGACTGTCTTTACTCCCACTATGTTGCCACAAAGGGGTCTGGACTCATGTTGTCACCACTGAGACCCACTACCTACGGCTGGGGTTGCGTTGTCGGCGATGCCCAGTCCCTATTGGGGTCTAACCGTTCGCCGACAATACCCGCATCCCCCGTCAACGGTTGAACACCCTAGGGGGTAGGGCACTTCTAGCGACCGCCTCACGGACCACGGTGTGGGGTCCGGATTGTTTTGTCGCGAGCCGGGAGCATCTAGGTCCCCCGTATGGGGTCTGGGTCCCTCACTTGGGTCCCACATGTAGGTGTTGGACATATACGAGCGAAATATGCCAATGTCCTCCAAACCCCCACATGTGGCCGATCGGCTAGCTAGAAGTGCTCGCAGTCCCCCCACATGTGGCCGATCGGCTGGCTAGAAGTGCTCGCAGTGGGGATTAGTTCCTATGTGGGAATGGTGATCTTGGTTTTGCGTGGTTCGAGTTTCTTTCGACACGAGATTAGGCATAATGGCAACTTCTTTTTTGGTATCGTAAGTATCACAAAAAATATATATGATCTACTACTTTTACATCCAAAAATTAGGACAATAAATTAATTACAACATCAATCACCAAAATTGATCCATAAGCAATCCCATGGATCTCAAAAACACATAGCAAGAACGTACATCTTAATATGGGCATACGGGCATGAATCGATGATAAAAATATATAATAATCTAAAACCCTAACACATCATGCAATATTCTTAAATCAAAAATTATTGAGTCCTAACTTTTTAGGGTTTCCTAGAAGACAAGAGCCATAATGGTCTATGATACTATATATAACTCATAGATGGTTCATAGCACATCGAAGAGGGTTTAAGCGGAAGCAATAGTAAATATACCCTCGGCAAAGATGAACAGGATTCCTTCTACTCCTAGATCAGTCTTGAAACCTTCTAGGGCATTGAAGCTCCTTGGTTCACCTACAACATATCTCCCACTTGGAGACCAAGTTATTCTTGGAGGTGGACAATATGTTCTAGAGATTAGCCCTCCATTTGAGACCATCCCCTTATATATATATATATATATATATATATATATATATATATATATATGAGGGATCCTCATTCCCTCCTATTATGTATCCCCAAGCATCCCTATGTTTACAACCGTTGGATCTTGTTTAAGTCATCTAATCTTAATCATTGATTTGAACCATTCAGATCAATGGTTAAGATTAGATGACTTAAACAAGATCCGACGGCTGATAACATGGGGATGCTTGGGGATACAAAAAATAAGACCCATGTAGGCAACTAGGAAACCTTAGAAGTGCACCCTACATGGGTGCAATTACCATAATGACCCTGACTCACGTGGGTCGACGACATGGTGAACAGGACCCAATCTGTCCCAGACCAGGCCAATTCGAGTTGTTGCCAACAAACTTGACTGGAAATCAGTGTAGAGTCATGCAATAAAGGACTTACCTTTGGTAAAGCACACACCAAAGTTTGCTTGAGAATCTTGTATGGTAGTCGACTCTGCCAACTAATTGCATGCTAACAATAAAGTTGGATTGTATCTCGCATCAATTAAGCGCTCAAGATTCCCTAGTTGCAAGTTTGATGACGACATAAAGGGAGTTGTACAGAAAGTTTAGTCCCCCTTTGGAGAGAATGTGGGAGGATTATATATATATATATATATATATATATATATATATGGGATTGGTCTTGGACTTAATAAGAATTTTTCTTTTAAGTCATATGGGCCAAGTCCAATATCACATCTTGTGGATCAACTCCATTTCGGATTCCACCGTGGGCTAAGCAATTTAGTAGTTTCAAAACATATTATGCTAACATGCTCATTATACGTATAATTGGATTCAACTTGGCTCCTAAGGTGGAGTTCTCTCCCCCGACTTGGCTCCTAAGGCAGAGCATCTCTATCAAGGTTCGCAGTATCGATATTGGATCATTCCTATGAGTATCGAGATTGGCGGTATCGACAGTATTGGCGATTTCGGATCGGAATATCAAATTTTTTTGGTATCGAAAAAAAATAATTATTAAAAATTTAGGAAAAATATTGTATACATTTAGACATAACTTTAAGTATTTTTTTCGTTGTTTCTTAGTAGTTTTGAAATTGAATGAATAGTAATCATCCTTACCGATTGATTTACCTACGATAGATAAATTTTCTTCTTTTACAACTTTACTATTCTTTTACATCCTTTTTGATTGGTTTTTTGGGTTCAATTTTCTTTGCCGAACTGACTGGAAAAGAGACCCCGATGTCGGTATCGGTCGGTATCGGTATCAGTGGGTATCGGATCGGGATATGCCAAAGCGTATCGGTATCGGCCGTATCGGATCGGTATCGGCTAATACGGTAATACCACAAACTTTGATCTCTATAACATGGTTTGGGTCCGGGGCCTAAGGTTGGAAGAATTATACAGGTTTGCTCCTAAGTTGGAGCATCTTCATAAGGTGGTCTGGGTACGAGGCCTAAGGTTGGATTGAACTATATGGATTAGCTTCAAATTTGGGTCTAATATGCAGGACGAAGTGGGAGTGCAAGTCATGTAGTTGGCACCCAATAGTGGTGCAGACGTGTTGAGTTTAACTATGTGCAAATAGAACGAGATGACCATAAATTGGATCTCTTAGTTGCTCAGGCCCATTCGGGTACGAAGTAATGTGGAGATTGTTGGGTGGTATCTTGTATTTTATTGAGCGCTCAAGATTCACAAGTTGAATGTTTGGTGATGAAATAAAGGGATTTGTATAGAAAGTTTAGTTCCATATTGGATAGAAAGTGGAAAGATAAGTATAAATATATGAGATTAGTCATGGACTAAATAAGGGGTTTTCCTTTTAAGTCCTATAGGTCAAGTACAATATTATACCTCGTGGATAAACTCAACATGGATTCTCCCGTTCGAGCCTCATGCCTTCGCAACAAGCAGACTTCCTTTGCTAGCAAATGCATGTAAGTACAATTTCATGACATAACAGTTTTGGAAATCTATTTTAGCTTGTCGTAAATAAACAATGATAATGTTAATAGTTTGAAGTAACTAAAATCAAGATAGTCATCATAGATTAATTTGCTTAAGTCCGCAGAGCAAGGCATATGTTGTACATAGCAAGGCATATGTTGTACATAGCTCGTATTCAACTATGGAGAGCGACAAACGTCGTCGATGATCAGAGAAGCCCGGCAGTCAAAGCATCGATATAGGGCTCAAAAGAGAGCCGAGTACCAGACCAGCTTACTAGCTGCATACTACCGGTATGTTGTGGTCTGCCGGTAAAGGCAAAAATCATTCCAGCAAGTTTTGGGGGTCCAAAATTAATTCACAATGTTCGGAAGGAATTCCGAAGGTATACCAGTGGGTCAGGATTTAGGGATTCCAAGAAAGGTCAGATTTAAGTATGTTGTCGTCGACGGTCCAAATTTGTTCCTGCCTTAGGGCTGGGGGGTTTGGAGAACAAAATAGGGTGTCTTTATACCCTAGCTTTGGTTGGGCATAAAGTTTGAGGGTTTGCTAAGAGAAAGTTCTTGGAAATCATTAAGGGAATCTAGAGAGAATGAGAACTCATTGGAGATCTAGTAAGGTACGATTTCACATTACGGTATTGAGTGTGTAACCCTAGTCAGATTTTCTTTCATTGATTCAATAAAGCTATTTATTTCCTTGTCTCGTGGTGTGGTTCGAGCATGACCGAACCATGTTATATTGCGTGATTGCGCGTGTAATCTTGGTTTCTATTGTTCAGTTAATTTGTGTATTATCATTCTCATTATCATAAGGTAATTGGTGTGTGAGCTTATGCGCGCCTCACAGCAAATTAGTATCAAAGTTAAGGGAACAATAATGATTTGAAATTCTTGGATCTAGCTCAACAATTGGTGATAACCTCCCCATCTTCCTAGATCGGAATTCATCAAATCATTGGTCGTTAAGGTTCGAGGAAGATTTTCTCTATTTCAAAATTTTGGGATAACAAGTAACAAGGTTAATAGCACCAAGTTTGAGATGGATAAGTTCAATAGTAAAGGAAACTTCTCTTGGTGGCTGAGAAGGGTCAAGGCAATTCTTGTGAAAGAATGATTGTATAAGTCATCGCTGATAAGGACAAAAGCCTAGCGATATGAAGGACTCATAAAACAATATGGATCAAAAGACGCAATGCACGTTAAAAGATTTGTCTAGATGATGAGATGATATACAATGTTATGCCAGAGACTTGTCTAGCAAGTTTATGGCTGAAGATGGAGGGCTTGTATATGACAAAGTCGAAGTCCAACAAGTTGTACCTCAAGAACCAACTCCACAGTTTAAGCATGAAAGAACCCAAATTCTAAATCATCTAAACAGTTTCAAAAAGATTGTTAGTTATCTTCTGTGTCTCGAAATAAAGTTAGAGGAGGCCAAGGCACACTAAGGCTATCTTCGCTTCCAGGATCTTATGACTATTTGTACAACAATCCTTTATGGAAAGGACACTCTCGAGATGAAAGAGGTAACTACAACCCTTCCTAATAATGAGATTACGAAGAAGCAAATCTAATTGAGTTATCGAGGTTGATTGACAATGAAAGGAAAAGGTGGAAGAATAAGGATAAAGGCACAATAGCCGAGAGAAGTCCAAATTATCTGGGCAGGAGAGTGATACATGCTTATTATGCAAACAGTTGGGGCACATAAAGAAACAATGTCCAAAGTATAAGCAGTGGTTGGAGAAGAAGGGTAAATTCATTTATTCAAGCAATCAGGTCAAGCCATTGTTGCTACGGAAGCTAACGAGTTGCCATGTGATGTACTTATGGTGCATAGGATATTTCCTCTCAAGCTTGCCTTCTTGACTCGGGGTGTTTATATCATACGTCTCCAAACTTGGAGTGGTTCAACACTTAAAAGGAGTTCAACGGTGGTGGTGTTCACATAAGGAACAATGCGATATACAAGTAGGGAACATCAATATCTGTATATTTAATAGAGTAGTGCTAACATTTGTGAATAAGAGACATTCTGGAGCTAAAGAAGAACCTCATTTCTATGCACGCATTGGATGTAGCATGATGCAAGTTTGTTGGCCGAAGTAATTTGCTAAAGATAGCTAAGGACAACCCGGTACTCATGAAGAAACAGATTATCGTCAAACTTATATCAGTTGGACGAAACAGGGTAACTAGTGGTGCGGTCATTATTACAGAAAAAGAGGTGGAGAATATCGTAAGGCTATGGCATATGCATCTAGGCTACATAAGAGAGATCTTCGCGAGTTGCATAAAAAAATGTTGCTAAAAGGACTTAAGAAGTGGAAGCTATTTTTTTGTAAGTATTGCACAATAGACAACATAAAGTTGGCTTCAAGTAGACGATAGATACACAAGATTGAAGGACTTCTCGATTACATTCACCCGGATTTATGAGGGTCGTCACCATTTCGATTAAAGGGAGTTGTCGTGTACTACGTTACTTTCATAGATGACTTCTTACAGAAAGTATGGGTTTATTTCCTTATCAGAAGTGTTTATTAGATTCGGAGAGTGAAAGACAGTCGTATAGAAGCAAAATGGGCAAACGACAAAGTATTTGCGAACAACCAATGGAGATGAGTACACCTATTTCAGGACTACTGCAAGGAGTAGAACATTCAAAGGCAATGGACAGGAGTAGAACATTCAAAGGCAATGGACACTACCAGGATCTCCAGAGTAAAATGGGTAACGAAGCACATAAACAGGAGCCTACTAAAGGAGTATGTGATTGCAAGCAGGTCTTATGGAGGCCTTTTGGATAGAGATAGTAACTCGTGCGTGTTAATTTGATCAACATATCTCTACAGCAATCGATCTTCAGATTTGTGAAAAAGTATGGAAAGGAAAGCTAGTCAATTATGATTCTTTGTGTGCTCGGGTGTCCTTCCTATTTCACTTGTGAATTAGAAGGATAGAACAAAGCTGGAGTCAAAGTCGAAAATATATGTTTTCTTAGGATTCAAACATAGTCAAAAGCTACAAATTGTGGGATCTAGAAAACATAAGGGTATTCACGAGTCGTGAAGTGATCTTCAAGGAGACTTCTATATTGAAAATTGTAGAAAAAAAAGTCGGAGGCGAGTAACATATTAGGCTATGACAACTCGATTGAGGTGGAGGTTCCTGGTACTAATAAGGATACTGACTCTGAAGCACCTTTACAGCCTATTGGTGTGGAGGAGGACGGGTAGTTTTTGGAGATAGATGATGATGACTAACTCTAGCAGGACCTAGAGGCAATAGCATTAAGGGAGATCACGGAGTAAACACAAGGCAATTGTACGGTATAGTTTCGAAAAAATTGTTGCATTTGCCTTACGGAATCGATAGATCCAAGCTATTATAAGTAGGCCATTTGACATGAGAAAGAAATTATTGGATAGTTGCCATGATGGAGGAAATAGAGTCACTTCGAAAGAACGGGACGTGGAAACTAGTTGAACTACTGAAGACAAAAGGGCTATTGGTTGCAAATAGGTTTTCAGGAAGGACAATGAGCACAGCTAGTCGCGAAAGGGTATGCTCATAATGAGGGGGTTGACTACAAAAAGATATACTTGCTTGTTGTCAATTGTACGTCTATTTGGGTGTTATTTGCATTGGTAGCAACTCAGGACAGAGTTAGGAGTAAATGGATGCCAAAATGACATTTTTGTACGGTGAGTTGGAAGAGAAGATATGCACGAGGTAAGCCGAAGGTTTTATAGAGCCTAGCGAACAGGATCACATACGGTCTCTATATTGGTTGAAGCAATCTCTCCGGCAGTGGTAAAAGTGCTTCGACTCATTCATGTTGAAGAACAATTTCTCTCGATGTGAGTATAATAGCTTCATGTACTCAAGGAGGCTTAAGAATGGGTTGTATATATATCTCCTCTTATATGTTAATGATATATTAATTGCGTTCAAGAGTATAGCAATGATAAGGACACTCAAAGCTTCATTGAGTACGAAATTTGACATGAAAGATCTAGGTGGAGCAAAAAATATCTATATAGAAATTCATCGAGATAGGAAGGCCGGAAAGCTATGGCTATCCCAAAAAAAAGTATATAGAGAAGGTGCTTGAGAGATTCAGCATGAAGAACTCTCGACGGGCAAGCACGCTGATTATCGGTCATTCCAAGTTATCCTCCAAGGAGTTTCTGAAACCAAAGAAAAAGAAGGCAAAGATGTCTCTAGTTCTATATGCGAGTGTGTTGGGATCGTTCATGTATGTTATGATGTGCAGTCGTCATGATTTATCGTATGTGGTCAGTTTGGTGAGCAGATACATGTAAAATCTAGGCATGTTTCGTTGGAAAGTCGTAAAGTCGGTATCTTCAGGGCTCTAAAGATCTAAGTTCGAGCCAGTTGCAGGGGTACATTAATGCTGATTATGATGGTGACTTGAATAAGAGAAGATCCATTACGGGCCATGTATATACACTTCCAGGTTCTCTAGTTAGCTAGAAGTCAAGACTTCAAGATATCCTGGCACTTTCTACTATGGAGTCAGAATACATTATGGCAATCGAGGCATCGAAGGAGGCCATGTGGTTAGAAGGCTTAGTTAGCGAGTTCGAATTTGAGAAGGTGCAAGTCTTGTTGTTTTGTGATAGTCAAAGCGTGATTCATCTCGCAAAGAGTTCAATATATCATAGCCGGACAAAACACATCGACATAAGGTATCCCAAGATACACGAGTGATGCAATAAGGAGATTGATCTTTTGAAGATTCATACTAAGATGAACTTGACGAACATGCTAATGAAGGCGATTCCAATGGAGAAGTTCAAGTCTAGTCTTGACTTTTATTCAAGTACTCAAGTTTAAGGAAGGTTCTCGGACTCGATAGGAGGGCCGTGGCAGTTTCGCAATTCTGGATAAAGACCATACCAAAGTCAGTTTTTCAGTTCTGGACAAAGACGGAGTCAATGGTCGTATTCAGTTTAGGGTATAATTGTATTGATAATTAGTTTCGCTTCTAACTAAAGACCGTATCAATAGATAAACAAATTGGGAGCTAAAGTTAAATGAACACGGAGCATCAGTAACATTTTCAATAGTGGTTAGATGAACGACAAGTCAAGGTAGAGATTGTTGTATATGGCTTGCATTCAACTTCTGAATGCGACGGACGTCGTTCAATAATCGGAGAAGTCCGGGATAAGTCGAAGAATCGATATGGGGCTCAAAAGAGAGCCAAGGGTATCAGACCAAATTACCACGACATACCGTCGGTATACCGTTGATTTGTCGGTAAAGTATGAATTCGTTCCAACAAGTTTTGGGGATCCGAAATCATTTCGCACTGTGTTCCAAAGGAAATCCAATGTTATACTATTAGGTTAGGATTTGGGAATTTCATGAACGGTTCAGATCTAAGGATGTTGCCATCAATGGTTCACATTTGCTCCTATCTTAAGGCTGGTTCGAGAGCCATAAATAGGGTTTCTCCATGCCCTAGTTTTGGTTGGGCTTGAAGTTTAAGGAGGCGTTGCTAAGAGAGTTCTTGGAAACCATTAAGGAAATCTAGAGAGAAGGAGAGCTTGTTGGAGATTCCATTACGATATTGCATGTAATTCTTGTAATTCTCTCATTGATTCAATAAAATTATTTATGCCCTTGTCATGTGGGGTGACCTTGACCGACCCACGTTATATTGAGTGTTTGTTCTTAGTATTGTTCGATTAAATTGTGCCTTGTTATTCTCGTCTTTGTAAGCAATGTTCTAAACGGCGGTAGGCGGGTGCGCGGCGGAAAGGGTCCGCCTACCGCCTAGGACACCTAGGTGCCGCCTAGGCGTTTGATACATTTTAGGTATTTTTTTTACTATTTTACCATTGCTTTTTGCATAATATGCATATTTTAAGAATTTTTTTATGCATAGTTGAGTTGTAGAACAAAGATTTATAAAGTTTAAGTCATGTAAAAGTGACTCATAGGTCCATAATGCTTGCAAAACTATTTTGCCAAAACATCTAGTCAGGTATTACTCCGTCTAGGCATTCGCCTACACCGCCGCCTAACTCATTCTACTACAGAATTTGAATTAGAGTACATCGCGTGCCACATACCTCCGCATATGTCGTCAAACCTCCGTTGGCCGTCTACTCCATCGCCAAGGCGCCAACGGCAAAAGCGATACGGAGAGTGACCGCCTACCGCCTACGCGGCCGAGGTGGGCACTATTTAGAACACTGTTCGTAAGGTTATTTATGTGTGAGCTTTCGCATGTCGCACAACACTATAGGTATCGGGGCAGCATGAAAAATAAATCAGTTTGTCAATGAGTTCCTGACTCGATATGTTGAAAGATTTGGAGTAGAGGCCTGAAAGACGGTGGTTTACCCTTTGGCAGGTGTTATCAGTTCGAGTCTTCTTATCTCCAACCCGTGAACTTAGCTGATACTATTATAACAACGCCTAGTTTTTTCAATTCAGCAATTCGATCTATAATTTATGAATCATGGACGTTGATAAGATCATCCCATTTAGCAGCACCTTAGGATGGAATAGCCTTTAACATTAATGGCAAGGGTCAAATAAAGAAATGCTTACGGTGGATCCCTAGGCACCCAGAGACGAGGAAGAGCGTAGCAAGCGACGAAATGCTTCAGGAAGTTGACAATAAGTTCAGTAAGGTAAGTCGTGAGTCCATATGCATGGTTGCACATTGCAAAAGCACGAGCATCAAAGGAACAATGGGATGTAGGAATAAGTTAACAACGCATAGCCACAAAGCATAGGCAAAGAATGCCAAGGGTTAACAAAAGTGTCATTCATGTATGCAACCTACTTATAAATGGCTATGACAACCATAAGTAGGAAAACATTATGTAATAATTGATCGATTCTAGCGATGCAAATGAAAGGCGGGCATTTAAATGAAATTCACTTTAGTACTGAACCAAAGGTGATGAAGAGGAAGGTAATGAAAGATAAGTTACTTAAACCAAAGAAGATTTCATAAAGATACCCAGCAGACCAAAAATGAGTTGAATGGTATCTCGAATCCTAGATAACAAAAAGGAGAACTTCAGAGATGGAGCAGAGTTGCAGCCATATAAGGATATATGGTGCCCGGTGTACTGTCCCTATCCACAGAAGTTTATGGTAAATTTGAAGAAGATAAACTTGTGAGGAAAGTAAGAAAAAAAAGTGATTGTCAAGTCAAACCAGGTTCTAGAAGACTAAACCATCACTGTTCTTGCTGGTCAAGATCAGTAAAAGTGAGATCAAAATTCGTTACATATAACAATTGTTTCAATTAAATATGATGAATGATCTAAGAAATGATGTAATTTTAACAATTTCTTTATAAAATAATGTCATCTATTAAGTATAAAGAACAACTGAAACATAGAAAGCTCCAAAGGAACATTCAGCACAAAACTTATTGTTGGTGGAAACTTCCTAAATCTCGCAACTCTTGGTTGACCTTCTATGAAAATAGCATAGTTTGCAGTACCGGACGATACCGAACCGACACGCCGATCCCGATATGGTTTGGCATGTCCCAATCCGCTATCGACATTGGGGTCTCTTTCCCAATCAATTTGGCAAGAGAAAACTGAACGAACAAAACCAATCGGTAAGGGTGTAAAAGAATGTAAATAAAGAAAACTTATTTAAAGCAGGTAAACCAATCAGCAAAGTTTGACTATTATTTCATTCAATTTCAAAACTACCAAGAAACAACATAGAAAATACTCAAAATTATGCCTAAATGTATAAATCTAAAATTTTAATAATTTATTAATAATTATTTGCTTTCCGATACCAAAAATTCGATACTCTTTATCCGAAATTGCCGATACTGCCGATCCTGATACTCATAGGAAAGGTCCGATACGATAGTGCGAACCTTGGAAAATAGAAGAAAGTTCACAGAGGGAAAGTTCAACTATTCTGTTCTCTTCTATATATCAAAAGACTAGCACATGAACTTATAGTGATGATTGGAGGAACATCCACGACATATCTGAGCCTTTGTGAAAACTAGACTTTGAAATCAGGACATCTTCTTCTTATTAATCATAGTCATATACTGAGGAGAATTATCCACGGCATGAAAATAAAGTCCTCATAATTCGATAATAGTGCGTCCATGATCTTCACAGAGCAGCAGTCTGGTAGAAGAAGAAAAAAAAAATGAATCCATTTAGAAGTTAAGGTAGTGCCAATGGAGGAGAAAATAGGAGAAATGATTTTCTATGGTTTAAACACGTCCAACCATGAGCACTGGGTGCAACCTATAAGAAAGTGATAAGACCATAGGTGATTTCAGATGCCGCTAGGATGTGGAGTAAGCCAGCAGGCGAAAAACAAACCTGGACGGATCAGTATAAGGGACATGATTTAACTGAGAAGACGTCTAGAAGAGAGATGAAAGATAAGAGATGAAAAGGATTCAAGTAGGCCACCCAGAACGATGGTGATAAAGCTATATAATGACATCATAATGTGTCATCATTCATTCTGAAGTCTGAAAAGACAATTTCCAGCAGTAAAGAAAAGTGACCATAAAGAGAGAGAACTATTTGCTTAAACTATAACATTGCCATCCTGACAGTATTCATCATCTTATGGAATCTGTAAGAGCTTTTAAAAATTTCTATCATAGTTTTACACAGAATTATGAATTTATATGCTACACTTCAAGAATGAAAAATATTTGCCCCTATCTTCTGTAAAACTCGATAAGGGGATCTTCGGCAGACATCCCTTCGTCATACACTGATCTAATACTGACTTAAATATTCATTACTTATAGACATCTTTCAATAACCTCATTACGTAAGTGGTGCATTATGTCCTGCAACTGAATTAGTAAAGTCACTAAGCCTATAACCTGTTTAGAGGAATCAAATGTGCAGGCTTCCAAGGTGGATGTCCATTGACAGGATAATCTCAGATTCTAAAATAGGTTCTATTCATATGACCACTAACAGCATAATAATCCTAATTTAATAAATGTCCCCCACGACATCTAAGGAGGCCACCTAGAATCTGATTGACAATTTCAGTTTGAACATGTCTTGATTACAGAAAATTGCAGTTCATTTTCTTCCACATTGTGTTCGAGAAGCAACTCATGAACCAGATATTCCTATCAAAACCAACAATCACAGTAAATACATGCAAATAAACAATCTCCTAAAAGAATACACTCTAGATGGCATGCATCGTCAGTCAGTTTTATACCCAGTCTTATACCCGAGTATAAAGGGTGACATTTCTGAAAATGGTCTTTCATAACAATGAGAGGGTTTTGCTTTACAAAAATTGCAAGACCTAACACAAAGTCCATTGAGGTTCAACAAAGGTGCATCGGATATAGGTAAAGCTGTGTAAATACAAAAATTCTACTTTCAATCCTAGCTATTTCACAAAGTCCTAAATTGCATACAGCATACTTTTGACACTGAAAAACCTATACTTCATCATGAATCATTAATGGCTCTCTTACCTATGGACATCCTCCAATTGCTATTCTAGTTTATCATGAGTGACGAACCAATGACAATATAGAGTCACACTAAAATAAAGCCCTTCTGTGAGAAACCTACCGGTTGACCCGATTCTAAGAGAGACTGGTCTTACAGGACGAAGGAATAGGCTTCTCCACGAGATGTTCGGGTTGACATGCAAGAAAGTAAGAAAATCGAGCAGGGCCTTTGGCTTTTGTGGATATATCTCTTATTTGGTTTCCTGTTAGGAGATAAAAATAACCTTTTGCTTTTTCGGATACGGGTTTAGATTAGTTTCTTGACGTTTAAGAAATATTGGATGACTAGGATTTGTTTTAAGGTTTAGGTCTTAGGCTATAATAAGGTGCCTCTTTCGAGGAAAAGAAAAGAAAAGAAAAGAGGTAGGGTTTTGAGTTCTTTTGGGTATTGAGTGAGGATTGTGAGAGATTGTAATCACTACTTAGATGATTATTAATTTTTGGCTTTAGGAATTAATTCTATTATTTGATCTTTTTTTTTTATTGTTGCATCTTTCCCTTAACCAAATGTGTAATCGTGCGGCAATGTTAAGCGAAGGAGTTCCAAAGGCAAAAGTGAAAAGGTGACAATGATCATCCGGAGGACCCGACAATGTTAATTTTGTTTAAGGCTTTTAAGGCACAGGACGGAGAAGAGAAAGAAGGTGTCTTAGTTGTGTTGAAGGTGGAGCGGCTTAGTTTTTTTATGTTTTTGGTTGTCATTGCTTATGGTGATTCTGGAATTGCTGGATTTGGTGAGTTCGATGTTTTGCTTACTAACATAGTTTTCGGTATCAGACGATACCGATCCGATACGAACTATAACGATATGGAGTGGCATGTCCCGATCCAATACCTACCGATACCCATACTGACCGATACTGACATTGAGGGTCTCTTTTCCAGTCAATTCGGCAAAACAAATTGAACGAAAAAGACCAATTGACAAGGGTGTAAAAAAAGCATAGTTGGGTTGTAAAAGCATGTAAAAGAAGAAAACTTATCTATTGCAAGTAAACCAATTGACAATGGTGAGTACTATTTCGTTAGATTTCAAAACTACTAAGAAACAACACATAAAATACTTAAAGTTATGCCTAAATGTATAAAATATTTTAATAATTATTTTTTTCGATACCAAAAAAATCTGATACTCCGGTCCAAAATCGTCGATACTTACGATACCGCCAATTTTGATACTCGTAGGAAGGGTCTGATACCGATAAATGCGAAACTTTGTCCCAACTCTACCCTGAACTTTAGGCAATTCAATATACAACTCTTTGTTGTACATGTTTGCCTTAGGTGTGTTCCCATGAATAGTTCTAGCGTCATGAATCAATCATGGTTGTTCGTCAATTCATCGTCACCAGTCAAGCCTCCCATGAGGCTACTATAATCTTCTTCTTTCACCCTTAAGCACTACTAGTCTAATGATGATATCCTCATTATCACATATTGGCCAAGTCGCTTTAACAAATCGTCGTGCTGTTAGGCATTCATTATGACCTTTATGTAGCATCAAGTAGAAAGCTCTTATTCCAAATTTATGCAGGTCATGCTATAAGACTTCTAAAATGCAAGGGATGATGAATACAACAAATTTTACCCTAAATCTAAATTGCACGGACACTCCTCCAGATGACCATATCACTCTCTGTTTCTACCTGATGTGTATCAAACATGAAAATAATTTGGTACTGACGTGAATGTGCCAAAGATGGACGTGCTAAAGATATTTGAGAAACGAGAAAGTAACACTTTTTTGCCGCAAATCCTTTTCTAGAAACTTTTGGAGCCTAATTACTAAGATGGTTTTCCAGTTGGCCACTTGTATATGATAGGTATAATTGGAAAGCAAGACCCACTTCATAAGGTTTAGTTACAGCAAGTCCACAGCATCACCTCTCTCCAATATACAACGGAGGAAACTCGCACATGACAGATTGAGAAAAAAAAAAATAATAATAATAATAATAATAAGAGATTAAATGCCTACAAAGAAGTTCATATTCATTTTTTGTGCCAGCGTTGGTGGTGTCCAATGCGTCGTCCGGTCAATGACCTCAGAGAGTACCATTGTGAGTACTTGTTGCACTGGTCAATAAGTCCATAGTGACCACCCTATCATTCCTGCTTTGTCGTTGTCACCTCCTCCAGTGGCACCCAAGTGGTGTAGAGACACCAATACACTTGTCCAAACTGATATAGGACTTACTGGTATACTAAGCGGCTTGTGATCATATTGTAGACCACCGAATCAGATCCAGCTCGCCAATTATAAGGGGAATACGATCTACAAAATTGGTTGTTTTCTCTTTAAAAAGATCATTTGTCGGTCAACAAAGTCCATCTTATTTGTAGTGAAGAAGACGAAGCAAGATCTCACCACGAATATAAAGAAAGAAATATAAGAGTATTATAGCTCAACAAAGGACCAGCTTCTACTTCCTCTGTTAAGTAATAATATTCTTCCACTTCTTTCACTACATTTGTGGTGGGCTACCACTTTCTCCACCACAAATAATCAATTTTATGGAGCATTCCTCTCTCTTAATTAATGAGTTTGATCTGGTCCGATGGTCTGCAATATGACCACACACTTAGTGAACCAAATATAATAGTAAGTCCTATCAATTTGGCAAGTGTAGTGATATCCCTCCACCATTTGAATATATGCGGAGGGGATGGAAGTGGCAGAGCATGAATGGGAAGGTAATCTAAGATATCTACCTCTTTAATGTTAGATGAGATTCTTTAGAGAATCTTTTGTAAGAAAGATTGCATTGTTTCATCTATACAGCCAACTGATAGGCCCAATTAGTAGATGATGTGTGAGAGAGAAACCTAGGCTCCTCTAAACCATCATACTGATGACCTTGACAGACCTATGCATATACTCTTCACGCGATAGGTATTGATAGTTGGTTGATAAGATGGTCCCGGGTACATACTTAGGATGCATTATTACCTCAGATTCTTTTTATAATTTTGCAATACATGAAAGTCAGTTTCAGAGTGGCTCAACTATGGTCCAATGTATCTAAGGTTTCCTCGACGCTTCATCATGTCAAGCCTGACCTCCTGCTATCTAGCGTCTCATACTAGTCAATATAATGATCCGTGTTAATTTAATTGGTCAGTCAGCAGAGGCCTGGAGGTCTAGTTTACAATCAAATGTAGGGGGCTTCTACCCTGCGATTCTAGTGATGTCATCCTTCCCACGTCAATATGTATTGGTCTCCTCAAATAGAAATGGGTCACCTAACTCCTCCTTAATTTGGGCAACTCAATATACAATTTTTTGCCCTACATGTTTTCCTTAGGTGTGTTTTCAAGGATAGGTCTAGTGTGATAAAATCATTGTGGGTGATCGTCAATTCATCATCACCAGTCAAGCTTGTTGTTGTTGCCGACGTTACAGAGATCGTACACAAGTACAAGAAAACCGAAAACACCTCTGATTATAGCTCTTAATGGTCTTACGTAATCAAAATACAAAATGACTAATAAATAGAAAGTTTGCAAAAGTCTCTAACAATTGCAGTTGCTACAAATGTAAGTGCAACAAAGAACACGAGGAAGAAGAAAGAACACAGAAATAAAATCTCGCTGGGATGATGAGGATCATCGTTGCTCAAAACAAGATTCGACCATATTCGTCGATCTGCTTCCAGGAACCAGCAAGTTCAGATCACAGAACTTCTGAAACGCTCATGTCACTCTTAATTGGACGAAGACTGGACTCCTTGGTTCTGACAAGTTGTGGGTAAGGTCACTCTATCAGCACTCCGTATTCTCTCTGTGGAATATCACTCAAGTTCTGTCTGTTGGGAGAAGACACAAAGTCATATATAGAAGAGAGACACTTGGCAGCCAACTTCCTTTAGTGGACACATAATCAGGAGATCATGTCCACTAAGTGGGACGGTTACCGTCATCATGACACTAATTGTGGATAAAATGCAAACTAATTAGTGCGGTTAAAGCACATTAGCCCCACTAACCGAGTTAATGGCTGTTATTAATGTCCATTATCCCCACTAACTGAGAAGATCATGGCCACTAATGACTGACGGTTATTGCCACATTGGTGTTGTCTAGAACCATTTTTTCGCGGAAATGCACTAGCAGAAACGCAGTAGCCATGCGGAAGTCCACGCAACCCGTGCTGTTCCACTGACCACTGCTCCACTGTACGCGTTGTTCCGTTGTTACGCGTTGCAACCGTGCGGAAACCCATGCAGAACGAACGCAAAAACTCGCACGAAAACGAGTGCTAACAGTGCCATCTCGCCCTTGATGTGTACGTGCAAAGTGCAAAGTGCACCATCAAAGCGCCACTTTGCATCCTTCTTCCGAGTCCGAGTCGCTATGGGGCTTAGCTCCTAAGAGAAATCCTAAAGAGAGTGACAAAACATAAATGTATCATTGAGGATTTAAACCTTGTACCACTAGAAAAGTACCACCATCATAACACCCACATGGGTGACCCCACACCCCATGTACATATGTCAATACAAGGCAAAGCCTTATATTGAAATACCCACTTGGGGTTCCAACCGATATGGGACTAAACTAGTTCTTTACAGTCAAAACCCCAACAAAACTAACCTCGAGGGCAGTAAGAATATCACCTTATCAAGGAGATGCAACAACCATTCATAATGGCCTTATAATTGAACCTACTATGTAGCATCAAATAGAAATAAGGCACTTGTTCCAAATTTATGCATGGCATGCTATAAGACTTCTAAAATGCAAAACCTAAAATCTGAGTTGCGCGGACAGTCCATGTCTGTATCCGTATTAGTGTTCGCATTCATGGCGAACATAGATGAAGGTAATTCGGTGCAAAAGATATGAACGAGAAAGTAACACTTCTTTGCAGGAAATTGTTTATTAGTTATGCCATCTCCAATGGGGTTTCTATCTCCCCCATATTTCTATGGTAAGAAATCCTTTTTAGAAAAAAGTTCTCCCAATAGTGGTTTATATCCCAATTTGTATCTTGTTGATATAGGATGGAGAATTTTTATGAGGGTTTCTAGAAAGATAGCTCTTATCTTTAGGTCTAATTTAACAGTAAGTTCTATCAATTTGGCAAGTATCTGGTGTCCGCATTCTTATCTGATGAATGGGGGACATGGTTGAAGGTAATTCGGTGCAAAAGATAGGAATAAGATAGTCACATTTCTTTGCAGCAAATTGTTTATTAGTTAGGCCATCTCCAATGGGGGGTTTTATCTCCCCTACTTCTATGGTAGAAACCCTTTTTAGAAAATACTTCTCCTAACAGTAGTTTTTATCCCAATTTTCATCATGTTGATGTAGGGTGGACACCGAACGAGAAAGTAACATTTCTTTGTAGCAAATTGTTTATTAGTTAGGCCATCTCCAGTGGAGATTTCTCTCTCCTCTATTTCTATGGTAGAAACTTTTTTTAGGAAAAAATTCTCCCAATAGTAGTTTCTATCTCAATTTCCATCCTAATGATGTAGGATGGGGAATCCTTCTCCATAGAGAAACTCTCATAAAAAATTTCCATATCTCATAGAAATTAACATTGGACAATACTTTCAAACTAAGTCGGACATTTTATTTTGTGTCACGGTACGGTAGGATAGAAATCGAGAACCATTGGAGAATATTATTTTGTACAATTTCTACATAGAAACTCTTTCAACCGGGATAGAAATTTACTTACAATACAATGTCAAGTAGGATAGAAACTCGATTTTAGAAATCCCTATTGGAGATAGCTAGCCTTAACCAACCAACAAACATGAAATTCCTGCAGTAAGCAATGAATAATAGAGGAACCAGAAGGAGGGAGGGAGAGAGAGAGAGAGATGATGGTTACGAGCATTCCCGCAGCCGGCCATGAGTACGCGGGAGGAGAGGGGGAGGAACTCGCGGAGGAAGGGACGGAGCGCGGAGTAGCGCTGGTACCAGTCGATGGAGGACAGGCCTTCCTTCAGGTACCTGGCGTCCCAGTACACGGAGTCGCCATAGTTGTAGCTGCACTGGGAAGAAGGACCACTCTCACTCAGCATCCTCCTTCCTTCTTCTTCTTCTTCTTCTTCAAATCCAAAAATATCAAAACCACAATCCTATTATTTATTTTGGTTGTTGGATTTGGTGATTTGTCTATGGCTATAAATCGGCCACCACTCACCATCACCATCACCATCAGCAGCACCACCAGAGTGAGTTTGAGTGTGTTACTTCATCATCTTTACCCTTTCTGGTGTGGAGGCTGCCTTCCTTCCCCACACCCCCCTTCATGGCAATTGTTCAAGGTTTGGGTTAGAGTTGGTGCTGTTGGATCAGTCTAGGCTTGGTTCAGTGTATAGCTTTCACTTCTGACTTTTATTCTTTTCGTTTTGGGAAAAAATGGGTTCCACCCAGCTTCTTTGGGGCCCATAATGATGGAGGCCCCTCCTCCAACTCCATTTTTATGTCCTCTTTTTCTCGATACATCTACATAGTTTCCAATATACAACATGTTTTTGTCTTTGGACTAAAAAATTTAGTCTCATATTGGCTACACCACCAAATAGATATCTTGATATAAAATTTTGCTTGTGTTGAGGTTTGCACATGGGGTGTTGTGGGACACATTGGTGTCATGCGAGGGTATTTTTTTAGGAGAAAAAAGGATTAACTACTCAAAGAAAATATTTATACTTTTTGTCATTCTTTTGGGAATATTCCCTTAGGAGCTAAGCCCCAACTCGGACTCGGACTCGGACTCGGGCTCAAGAGTGCAAAGTGGTACTTTGTTGGCGCACTTTGCACGTAGTATCGACGCATGGCGATTGTGCGCATTAGGTGTGCTCGTTTTATACGCGAGTTGCATGCGCTGTTGCTAGCGTGGTTGCATGAGCAGGGTGCTGAGAGGGCGCATGCGCTGGCGTTGTGAAGCTATACACATGCTATGCGCAGCCATGTGCGGCTATGCGCGTATGCGCGTTTACGAGTATGTGCTGCTGGGCCGCTGGGCTGCTATGCTGTTGCGCTGCTGGCAGGAGTAATTCGATTAGGCTGTTATGGAAAGATTTGGATGATTAATTTATATTGATTTTTATGGGATTTAAATTTAATTCATTCATATCTTTACATAACTAATGGGTGGCCAAGCTCCTCTATAAATACTCTCTTCATAGCCCCTTTTAGAACCTACTTTGAAAAAGAGATAGACGAAAAGAGGTTCTACTGCTGTCGCCATTGGATTCCAAGTGTTCGTGCGAGTCCAGAAAAGGGATGACGCGGGCGTTCCAGAAGTTCTTCGAGAACTTGTTGGTTCCTGGGAGCAGATCGTGTGGGACGAATCTTACTTTGAGCAACGGTGATCTTCGTCACCCCAGCAAGCAGAGATCCATCTCTTTTCTCTTCTCACTTTGTGTTATGTTCTGTCTGTATGCAACTGCGATACAAGGAAGAACAGTCTTCTGGATGTTGTAATCAAAGTTAATCGGATTATTGTGCTTTGTTGTAATCGAGAATTTCAGAGGGCAAACTTGTTTGCTGAAACTTCTGAATCTCGACGATGACTTCAGGATTAAAACAAAGGATAGACTGTAAAGTTTGCTTGAAACTCTGTTTCTGGCCCGTTCTTCCATCTTTTGATTAAGTCTCGAAAATAACAATCTCAAAAAAAGATCCGAAGAAAGATGGAGAACAACCGTGCAAACCTTTTCGACACAAGTTTTAACAAACTTGAGAAGTTTGATGGGGAGTATTACAACGTCTGGAAGAGAAAGGTCATCATGAATCTTCAACTTGTAAACGTAGACTACGTGTTGAGAGATCTCGAGCCTATTATTCCGGAGGGTGATGATGCTACTGTTCGGGCGGTTGCTAATGCAACTGCTAAACAGAACATGTGGAGGAGAGACAACAACCTCTGCAAGTTGTTGATTCTGAACTCCATGGAGGATACTCTGGCGGAGTCATACAGCAAGACGGCCATGCTAAGGTCATTTGGGAGTCACTAAAAAAGTATTACAAGGCGGATGAGAACCACAACAAGATCCATATGACTGAAATGGTTTGGAAGATGATATTTGATGACGACAAGACAATGTTGCCTCGAGTGAAGGAATTTCTTAAGTTTCGTAAAAAAATTGAGGATGATGGCATGCCCATGGTCGATGCTTTCGTCATGGAAGGTATTATTGCCAAGCTCCCACCTAGATGGAGCAAATTTATCTCGGACATGCACTAGAAGAAGATGGAGGTCAGCCTTGATCAACTACTGCACAACATCCATGTTGAAGATGAGTTGAGGGCTCAAAACAAAGTGGACACGTCGTCCAATTTGGTGCATGCTGGTGACTTCAAGGGGAAGAAGAAGGTTTCTCACCACAAGAAGAAGGACTTCAACCATCTGAAGGTGAAGTCAGCTTCGTTCAAGCCAAAACACAAGTCAGATGTAACTTGTTTCAACTATGGCAAGAAGGGCCATATCACGTCCCAAATCCAGAATACTGGAGAGCGGGAGAATTACTCAACCAACCATACCTTGCGAAATACCGAAGCAACCCACATTATGTTAAGATTGTCTAGAGACAATGGGATGCATACTACAATCAAGTCTTCTAGGGTCAAGAACTTTTATATCTCAATCATTCAAACAAGTAGCAATAACATAGAATATTTTAGAATAAGTAGTAAGGCGTCCCCAACACCGCATCAGAATATTCTAGAGATCTAGCAAATACAAGTGATATGCCAGATACATAATCAAAAGTATACATGACAGTGAGTCAGCTGTAGTCTGAATATATTACAGTCATGTAGGGAACTAATGTCCCGATTATCCGGCTAACATATGTCGGTTGGCTAAACGTCCAAAAGATTATAGTTTACAAAATACGAGCAGTGAATGTAGGAACCCACTCGTGACCCTCAGTAGCCATCCTCCTGGTGCGTGCAATCAGTGAGGGAGAGATACGCTTGATCCTCAGGTGATGGCTCTAAACCTGGCCATGCAAAACCAGTGGGGTCAGACCCCAAATAATAAGTACCACAAGGAAGCACGAAATGAAGAAACAAAACCATTTCTATAGCATGAGATGCTTAAACCAACAATCAATGGCATATGTCTCATCCATGATAACACGACACGACACCCCTTCACCAAACAAGGACAGAAAGTGTCGCATCACATCAAGATAGAATACGTTCCTTGATTATGGTCAAGCTAGAATAACTCTACGTCGTAGTTTCAGTCCACGGGCTATCGTAACACAATTGTAGAAGCATGAAAAATACGCTGGGAAGAGCTACACAGCCTCTTGATACAGAGCAGCATAAGCAGAGGCCTTCAGAGCCATCAGGCGTACAACAGAGTTTTCTCCGCTAAAATACAGCGTGAAGAATAAAGCTCAAAGGACCATCTGCATAAGTGCAGTACGTCCAGGCCGCTCCAGCGTGAAACAGAGTTCTTCATCGCCTCCATGGCGTAAAACTCAACCGCTCTCAAAGCAGCGTGATAGCGTACGAGGAACGCTTCATCTTCCCCGAAATGAACCTGTCAAGTCACATAGTGAATCTGACCTCTGACTCCTGACAAAAGGTAATGCACGGCTACCCAGACGACGTCTGGAAAACGATGGCAGACCTCTCGGGACGCGTCCCACAGTATGATGGCGGATCTCACCATTTAATGCAGAGGATTTGGTAAAATATCACCAAACCGTCGTTTACTGGAGTCCCCTCAGCATAAACCGCTCTTTTGCGTACAAGGGAATACGCCACCCTGTTTTACACAGGCAAACATGAGCTGTTTTACTCTCCGCAGCAGACAAACCGCCTGCCACGTCAAAAGCTGCACTTCGTACGGGATTCGAGGCACGTCTCCACGTCTAATTGCACAGAGCGGTGACAGTTTCTCTCAAGACACGTCTCTGCGACGGGTGCACAGAAGGCCTGCAGACCTTCGAAATACGCCTCCGCATTTAATGCATAAGGTGATGGCAAATCTTTGCAAGAGATTTGGTTATATCTTCAAAAGCCGTAATTCCGGCTAAGGCATCCACATCAGCACGGTATACAGCGGCTTCTACGCCCATTCAGGATCTGTACTCAAGCGGCTTCTACGCCCATTCTGGCACGATATGCAGCGGCCTCTACGCCCATTCAGGATCTGTGCTCAAGCGGCTTCTACGCCCATTCTGGCACGATATGCAGTGGCTTCTACGCCCATTCAAGATCTGTGCTTATGCGGCTTCCACGCCCACTCAGTCTCTACGACTACTCGGCTTCCACGCCTACTCGGCTTCTATGCCTGTTCGGCTTCTGTACCTGTTCGGCTTCCACGCCTACTCGGCTCCTATGCCTGTTCAGTTTCTACGACTACTCGGCTTCCACGCCTACTCGGCTTCTATGCCTGTTCGGCTTCTATGCCTACCTGGCTTCTATGCCATGGTGACGGACATTTGGCTTCTACGCCAACCTCTTCTACACAATGGATACCTACCCGCGTGGCTTTTATGTCGTGATCTTAGTAGCAATCGTACGTGTTGTGTCCCCTTAGTTGGACCCACGTCACCCGCTCAGTCAAAAGATTATCTATACGTAGGCATTGGTTACTTTAACCGTTGTGTAAAAGGGTGTTGTACTTTCCACTCCTCGGTTGCTACACCAACGGAGTGGTCACTGTCACCAAAGACTCTATAAATAGAGGCCCCTGTCAATGGGGAACAAGGTCAAAAAATTGGTCAAGAAACCGATATCAGATCCCAGGTCGGAAAATTCGGTCAAGAGTACCAATATCAGATCCAAGGTCGACAATCGGAGAAGATCGAACAAGGAGGAGGGAGAGAGAGAGAGAGAGAGAGAGAGAGAGAGAGCCCGGAGCTCAAGCAAAGAGCGGGGATCGACGACTTCGGCATCGTGCATCCACCCTCTCCTACAACCTTCGAAGCTGCTACCTGTCTTCCATGGCACTTCTTCAATATCACGTAGTCCAAGGGCTAAAGTGATCGACCGCAGATCAGACACCTATAGCAATTTATACCCAGATTAAATAAATTGTACTCCCACATCCTCGTATAGGATTATATTGTACAAGTTTGTTTGTAAACCAAAGGGCGCGGGTTTCGCACAAACCCCGTCATTGAAATATACTTTCATTCTTTCATTTAATACCACAAACAAGATGACGACTCTGCTGGGGACGTCTTTCTCTTCTGACGAGGAAGTAATTGCTCAACGCGATGCGGTATCTATAGGAACCGTGAAGAAGATGCTGGTCGTTCATTTCGACCAGTCTGCTTACGAAGACATGCTTCGAACCGGGGGTAGCTCTCACTCTCTCTCCGTCCAAGACAACAGGAAGCTGCGCAAAGTGTCGATGCCCAAGACATCCTCAACCATTCCTGTGGACTCTCCGATCTCTCCGACCAATGAGGTGGTAGCATCGCTCCCTCCGTGCCCTGCACGTAAAATTTAGTCTCCCGCTACGCGCGGTTCAGACAAAACTTTGGGCAAGGCCTCTGCGCTAACCCAGAAGTATCCACTGCGCTTCACGCGTAGGAACCAGTCTCCCGCTACGCGCGGTACAGACAAAACTTCGGGCAAGGCCTCTGCGCTAACCCAGAAGTATCCGCTACGCTCTACGCGTAGGAACCAGTCTCCCGCTGCGCGCGGTACAGACAAAACTTCGGGCAAGGCCTCTGCGCTAACCCAGAAGTATCCATTGCGCTCTACGCGTAGAAATCAGTCTCCCGCTACGCGCGGTACAGATAAAACTTCCGATGGTGCCTCAACGCCAAATCGGAAGAACAGATCACGCTCCACGCGCGAAACAACATCTGACTTCTATGGAAAAATAGATGAGCGCGGTGATCTCCGCGAGGGGAAGCAAGCAGACGAATATTCAACCTCTCGGCCTTTACGCCAGCAAGAGAACAATCTGCCTACCCTCCGGATTACGCGAGAAGCCGATGGCCGACTGAGGACCTCTTCAGCTTTACGCCAGTCTGAGCGAATCTCCAAATTACGCCAGGCGAAGTCCCGCGGCGTAAAGCAAGCTCCGGTTGCTACTCCTGACCTACGCGAATGCCTAGTCCAGAAGCGTAAGGAGAGGGGATCTTCCAACATGTCTATTACGCCCCCCATAGAGCAATGTTGTAATAGTCATAAGATTATGATTGACTGCTGCTGTTCTAAAGCAAAACGGTCGGTCTTCGACCGATTGAGCTACTCTCAGTCTTTTCCGGAAGAAGAGCACGCGTATGCATCCGTGAACATGGCTTCACGCATACCCAAAAGAAGGTCGAGCTCGAGACGTCATCCCTCTGGGCCTCCGAGCCGAAGAAGATTCGAAGACCTCCTCTGGAGTACTGAAGCTGGGGTGTTCCAAAACACCCGGGCAAGGTCACAGCAACCAGCTCCGTACTCGTCTGATTCCGACGCTGGGGGTCGCCAATCTCCCAGAACAGACACTGAGAGTGTAGAGTCAACTTCTGCGACGACCTATACTAATCCTTCGATGACGCCCAGGGAAGTGGGAGCTTACGCCATTGAAGACGAACGCGAGGAGGCTTCAGGAAATGTGGCACAACGCATCACTGTGCTAGAGACATCTCTGAAGCAAATGCAATCCGTAATGGAGAACATGCACCAGATGATGCTAACTCAGCACGCGACTGCTATGGCTCAAGCGTCGGTCCCACAAACTCAGATACGTGCGGGGGTGGACTTACCACCATCCGACCCAAGCCAAGAACCTGCTCTAGATCAAGAGTCAGCAGTCCCTCTGCTTCCAACTGAGAATCCGATGCAGGCAGTACGGGAGTTGAAAGCCCAGTTTGACGCCTTGAAGCACAAAGATCAGCTCAAGAAACTGAGAATCAACCAGCCTTACCCGGCTATCTGGGAAGAAGTCCCTTTTTCTCCGAAGTACAAACCTCAGACTATGGCTCTGTTCGAAGGAAAAACATCACCAAGTCAATACATGAACTATTTCAGTTTGATGACAGTGTTGCTACAAGGGAACGATGCCCTCCTCACTCGGGTGTTCAAGGGCTGCCTCTCAGGAGTAGCCTATCAGTGGTACCGTAGCTTGGCGGACAACTGCATTACTTCCTTCGAGGACTTCAAAGCGCTATTCTTCACACGATTCCACGAGGGTGGAATGGACATGTCTATGTCCTCCCTCATTGAAGTCAAGCAAAGGAAAAAGGAAGACGTTCGCACCTTCGTCGAACGTTTTCGTCAGGCCACCTTACAAATGCCTCCAGGAGTTCCAGACTCGGCGTTAGTAGACATTTACAGGAAGAACCTCCTTCCTATAGTCTCGGTGTTCACAGGACCATATCAGTTCCATGAGTGGCCCTCGTTCATCGTCTCGGCAGTGGCCGCCGAAGACAACAGTCGCAAGGCGCGCGACAACGGCATCATGATCTCCGCCTCCGATAGAGGCAAAAGGCCATCTCCCAGCGGCGACCATCCTCGCAGCTCCAAGGGAAAAGAAGCTCTGACGGTCAATACGTCCAGACAAAAGACGGCGGCGACTACGCAGACAAAGCCTGGGACTTCCAGGCCCGTCGAGGTCTACTCTTTCGACGACGATGATATCCCTAGTATATTTGAGTGTCTCGTCAAAAGTGGCAAGATCACCCTGCCGGAGCTAAGGCGGCCCCAAGAGGTCGGCAGTACCGACGACCCCAAATACTGAATCTTCCACAGATACGTACACCACCCAACAAAGGTGTGTTACGTACTGAAGAGGAAGATCCAGGGGTTGATCGATGCTAAGGCCATCACCCTGCACAACACCGAGAAAATGGTCACAGCCAACATAATCTCTCTGCGGTTCGGCGATCTGCCTCCCCAAGAAGTCATGGACGGTATCACGCCCATTTCTCGAGCCACAATGGACATCGTCAATCTCCCTCCGTCTAGGGATCAAAATCATAACCTGGTACCCCTGACCACCCGTCAGGGCGAGATTATGTGGGTTCATCCAGATTTGGTGTCAGAGCTCGATGAAGAGACTAAAGCTACGTCCAGGAGGAGCTCAAAGTGCAAACCATGCCATATGGTCACAAATTCTTCGCCATTAGACGAAGACGAGGTATTTGCTGCAACCCGGTCAGGGAAAGCCTACCTCAACGACTACGGAGCAAGTGAGGAGGATATACTGGCAGACGTTTCAACTGCCAAACTTGCAGGGCCAAGCCCCGTTATACCGGAAGCCAACCCTTCAAAACCGACGCCGGTGGACAAAGGAAAACAAAGAGAAGTGCGCTTCGATAAACCTGTGAAAAACATTCCGAACAAAGGTTTTGAGAAGCCGTATAACTTCGACATCCTAGCCCAACTGGCTAATACACCGGCCAGGCTCTCCATCTTCGAGCTACTCAGGCTCTCCCAAGACACTCGTCTAGCCTTGAGTGAAGCACTGATGCAGGCGGAGGCATGCTTGACCCACCTCAAATCTTCCGACGAAGAACCAGTGGCGTGCCCTCAATGCCACAGTGTGATGGAGGTGGTCCCAAATATCACCTTCACCCAAGACGACATGCTGTTAAAACATAACAGGCATGACAGGCCCCTCTATTACACCGGGTACATCGGTTCCATGGAGGTTGATCGGATTCACATAGATCTGGGATCATCGATCAGCATCATCCCGCACAGTCTGCTCAGACCTTTGAGGATTCCTACCAGCGAACTGGCTTACACCTCCACTACAATCGTGGGATTCAACGCCGGAAGAAGTAAGCCGTTGGGAAAGATTCGCCTGAGGATCCAGATTGGCAACCTCAGATCGGTGGCCACATATTACGTGATCGATTCAGAGGTATCCTACAACATCTTGCTGGGAAGACCGTGGATCCACGATCACAATATCGTTCCTTCAACTCTACATCAATGTCTTAAATATGTAGACCCCCAAGGAATGGTACAAATGGAGGTGGCCGACCTAAACCCGTTTAAAGGAGTAGAGTCCTACTATTTCGACGCCGTGTTGTACTCACAGGACCACACGGAAGAAGTGGCGGGCAAGACAGAGAAGGAATCCCACCGGGAGCCAGGAGAACCCTCTGCCGCACTACCGCTGTCGATCAGAGTGAAAGGACGAACCACTCGTCCAAAAGCCATAGAGCCCATGGCTATTCACCTGAACAGATCCAGCTCGGGGAAAAGAAGCAATTCTCCAGTGGTTACTCTGAACCAGAAGCCTCCACCTTTGGTTATCAACCTTCGGCGCGACGAGTAGCCGACCGATGTAAACACGACCAGGAACGGAGTTCCAGATGGCAATAAACATCCTCTTTTCCAGTACATTAATACTCAGATTCCAAATCAGGAACCCACTCCCCGTGATGAGGTAGAACCCATAGCACGAAAGTTCTTGGAAGCTATGGACTCTTACCATCCGCATATCTGGGAAGCAGCGTCATCATCCAACGTCATCACAACGTATGGACCGCATGAAGATTCTATCTTCATAATCCCGCCTACCTGCAGTAGACAACGTCCAATAGTATTCGGCAGCATGCGCAATCAACCAGCCATCCAGGAAGATCCTTTCGATGACGATACTGGGAAGATGCAGGTTCACCGATACAGCCCTCAAGCGCTGAAGATCATGCAAAACATGGGCTACGACTTGAAGCGAAAGCTGGGCCTCAACTACGGAAGAGGCAGAAGAACGCCGCCACGCGGCGACCCCCGCTACCAACAAACTCGTTTCGGGTTAGGGTATGCCACCTCCCTTACGGCTTCCACGTCGGATAAGGACATCTTTTCCTCCTCCTGGGACGGCTCGTCACCCCTCGACTCACCTAGTGCTCCCGAACAAGCACTATCAGCAAATATGGTGATGACAGATCCCTCAGAAGCAGAGGAACGAGATTCTGAGCCGTTTGAGAATGACTCTTGGGCTCAACAAATGGATACACAGTGGGAATTTTGCTTCAAACAGAGGGAACCTCCAACCAAAGACGAAGTTATCCAAATCGATGTTGGGGGTGAGCTTTCGCCAAAGCCGATATTTATCAGTGACAATCTTCCACCAGCCGAAAGGGAAGAAATCATACAGCTGATAAAGGAATACGTCGACATCTTTGCATGGGATTATGGAGACATGCCGGGCCTAGACCCGAAGGTGGCTACTCACAAACTCAACATATTGGCTGACTCAAAGCCTGTGAAGCAGCACCAACGCCGGTTTCGACCGGACATGATGGACGCCATTGAAGCTAAAGTCAAAAAACTGATAGCCTGTGGGTTCATCCGGGAAGAACAATATCCCGACTGGGTCGCCAACGTTGTCCCAGTCATAAAGAAAAATGGGAAGGTACGTATCTGCATCGATTACCGAGATCTGAATGCGGCCTGCCCCAAGGATGAATTTTCTCTTCCCATCATGGACATCATGATCGACAACACCTGCGGTTTTGAACGCATGTCTTTCATGGACGGGTTCTCAGGATACAATCAGATCAAGATGCATCCTGAAGACGAGAAGCACACTGCCTTCCATACCCCGTTGGGAGTGTATTGCTATACGGTCATGCCCTTCGGATTGAAGAACGCCGGGGCTACGTACCAACGGGCTATAAGCAGCATATTCCATGAATATTTACGCAAAACAGTAGAGTGTTACGTAGACGACATAGCCGTCAAGAGCTGCCTCAAGGATGATCACATTCAGGACCTAAGGACGGTATTCGAGTTAATGCGCCTACATCAACTCAAGATGAACCCTACGAAGTCCTTCCTGGGCGTATCTAGTGGCAAATTCCTGGGATTTGTTATCACCGCCAAAGGCATCCAGGTGGACCCTGACAAAGTCCAGGCCATCGTAGAAATGCGACCGCCCCACAATCTGAGGGAACTCCGGGGATTTCAAGGCCGTCTGGCTTATATCCGGAGGTTCATATCCAATCTCTCAGGAAGATGCCAGCCTTTTTTGCACCTCATGAAGAAAGGTGTATCCTTCGTGTGGGACGAAACCTGTCAGCAAGCATTCGGGGAGATCAAACGCTACCTCACCAGTCCGCCAGTTCTGGTGCCCCCCATCATGGGGAAACCATTCTTGCTGTACGTCCGAGCAATGGATCATTCGCTAGGAGCTCTTCTAGCGCAGAAGAACGACGTGGGGCATGAGCAGGCTATCTACTACCTCAGCAGGATGATGGTCGGAGCCGAACACCGCTACAACCCAGTGAAGAAAGAATGTCTGGCTCTGATGTTCGCTATCCAAAAGACGCGACACTACGTCACCGGCCAGACTATTCATATCATCTCCAGGATCAACCCTCTTCGAGTACTGATGAGCAAGCCGAGTATTCTTAATTCCCGACTCGTAACCTGGGCGATGCTGTTAACACCATATGACATGGTGTACATCCCACAGAAGTCTATCAAAGGCCAAGCGCTGGCCGACTTCCTGGCTGCTCATCCGATCCTGGAGGCCTCCAAGTTATACGAAGACATTCCCGATAAAGTTGCAAAATATAATTCAGCAATGGAAAGTGACACATGGCAACTGTTCTTTGACGGCGCCTCCAGGACTGGCCCCCAGGAAAACGTGGTTTCAGGGGTAGGAATCGTCCTGGTCACTCCTGATAAACTCGTCATCTACCGGGCATACTCTCTTAATGAACCATGCTCCAACAATGTGGCGGAATACAACGCCCTGTTGATCGGGCTCCAAGTCGCTGAAGAGCTGGGGGTCGAATCCCTGGAAGCTTTCGGTGATTCTTTGCTTATCGTCAATCAAGTCAGAGGGATATACGAAGTCCGGAATCCAGACCTCATCCCCTATCACCGAGCGACAATCGAGATAGCCATGACGTTCAAAGGGTTCTTCCTAGAGCATATACCTCGATATCAGAATCTGGAAGCTGATGCCCTGGCCAATCTAGCTGCGGACTTAACTACCCCTATAAGAAGGCAAGATTCGGTGATCCTTCTTAACAGAGATTTATTCTGCGTGAAGAACAACCTTCACATAGAACGCAGCCACGCTGTGAACACAGATCCCCCCGGAAGAGACTGGAGAAGTCCCTTCATAGATTTTGTCGCATACGGAATCTTACCAGAGGACCCCAAAGAAGCAATATCCGTCAAGAGACGATCATTACGCTTCTATTTCGATGCATCTTCACACTGCCTATATCGTCGAACCTACGACGGACTGCTATTAAGATGTCTCTCAGACGACGAAGCACAGCAGATTATCCGAAAATCTCACGACAACGTATGCGGAGCGCATCAGCCCGGTCCTAAGCTACAGGATCATATCAGGAGAATGGGCTACTACTGGCCCACTATGATCACAGACGCGATCAGCTATGCAAGATAATGCAGAGCCTGTCAGGTTCATGCAGACTTCATACACCAACCGTCTGAATATCTTCATCCTACGGTCGCATCCTGGCCCTTCGAAGCATGGGGTATGGATATCGTCGGTCCCATTCACCCGTCCTCCTCCAGAGGCCACCGGTTCATACTGGCCATCACGGATTACTTCTCCAAATGGGCAGAGGCGATCCTGCTGGCTGAGGTAAAAGCGTCTGACGTAATCAGCTTTATCAAGCACCACGTCATTTATCGCTTTGGGATTCCTCGAAGGATAATCCATGACAATGGGCCTCAGTTCATCAGCCAAGCGTTTCATCGATTTTGCGATAAAAGTCGAATACATAATATTGCCTCTACGGCATATTATCCAGCTGCTAATGGTTTGGCGGAAGCTTTCAACAAAACCATTATCAAACTCCTGAAGAAGTTTGTCTCTTCAAACAAAAGAGACTGGAACGAGAAGCTGGGCGAATGTCTCTGGGCATACCGCACAACGTTACGGACACCTACAGGTTGTACCCCCTTTTCACTGGTCTACGGGAGTGAGGCAGTTCTTTCCATCGAAATCCAGATCCCGTCGCTCAGGATAGCAGTGACTAGTGAGTTGACTCGGGAAAAGAATGACCTGTTAAGGCTCCAAGAGCTTGAAGGATTAGACGAGAAATGCCTACAAGCTCAACAGCGCATCGCGCTTTACCAAGCACGCATTTCTAAAACTTTTAATCATAAAGTGAAGGAAAGAGTGTTCAAAGTCGGCGAGCTAGTTCTAGCCGTAAGAAGACCGATGATTCTTACCCACAGAAGTAAAGGCAAATTCCAGCCCAAGTGGGAAGGCCCTTATGTGATCGAGACAACGTTCTCGAACGGCGCCTACAGGATAGCCCAGCCTAATGGAGACCTGTTAATGGCTCCTATCAACGATAAATTCCTGAAAAGGTACTATGCTTAATCTCCCCTGCTCGGGTGGGACATAGCAAGGCTCTCGATTCTGACAAAACTACTTCCAAAACGTAATTAGTAGGGTTACGCTCTATCATGTCCGTATGACCTCTGAATAGATGTGTCCTGCTAAGAAGTTTATCGGGAGTCTATCATGTCCATACTACCTCTGATAACACTCTCACCAAAACCGGTCATTTATATTCCGAAATGATGGGTCCACAAAAGTCAGAAAAGAGTCGCCTTTATTTATTCCCAAGAGGGAGGCAGAATTACATCTGGGCAAGCAAAAAGGGGAAAGGATACATCATGATGGCGGGTGAGTCAGATTGTGAATCTGCCGCTCCAGCGCAGCTATCCTCTCATTCCTAAGAACCAAGGCGTCGGCACGAGCCTGCTCCAGCCGTGCCTCGGGAGTGTCCGTGAGGGTCAGATCAGCCTTTGCCCGAAGACAGCCCGTGCGAGCAGCTTCTGTACGGTCCAGCTCCCGTCGTGCTGTGCTCAGTCGACCGGACGCTACGTCTAGACCTGCCAGCGACTGAGAAGCCCACTCCTCTGCCCGAGCGAGTTTTTCCTTCAGCTTGGAGACCCTCACTGCATTCCCTTCATGCTCAGAGCGACACCGCGTCTCAACGGAAAGAGCCTCTTCCACGATAACTTTTCTCCTATCCACCTCCAGCTTATGCTTCTGGATAGAGTTGTCTAGGCTTTCCACCTTCGTAGCAAGCCGTACAGTCATGAGGTCGAACCGAGCCTGAACATCAGCATCGAGACCCCGAGTCAGCTGCAAATGTTCGTTAATAGGTTGCTCTAACCCATTAACCACCGCCTCCAGGGCGTCAGCTACCCCAGGATCGCCGAGCTCCCTGATGACCCCGATCGAAGCAAGAGAAGTCTTCCTCAAGCGCTCAAAATCCAGACTCTTTGCTAACACCATTGACACCATCGTTCTCAAACCGGTGTAGAAAAGGCTGGTATGTTGCTCGGTCAACGCAACTAGATCCGACTGAACGCCGGGAGCGCCCGTAATGTCAGCAAGTCCCTCTCCAGGGATGATTGCAGACGAGGTGGCCACAGCCGTCGCATCAACACATAGCGCAATCGAAGAAGGTGCGGTAACGGCGGTCGAAGTCGTCGCCACACTCACAAGAGCCAAGGTCACTACGACGTGTTCATCCTCCTCTTGAGGTGACGAAGCTACTCCAGGCGTACTGGCCCCCGAAGCCACTTTCTCATGAAAGACGAACGCCTCCTTGTCAGAAGCCCGAGCGGAACCAGAATGCGCTTCAACGCTATACTCCCCGTGGGCGCTATCCCCTGAGAAGAAGACGAGAAAGTCAATATCAGTATGATGACAATCTTTCTCAAAGGAGACATAAAAATGATAGTTACCCGGAGCCAACGACATATACGACGCATCTGCAGTCGATATAGCTAAACCACGCCTTAATGACGCAATGCGAATCGTCATGCCTGGAGAAGGAGGTGGGCCGACCGACATCACCGAGAGTTCTGTCAGGCCTCCACCAAGACGTGGTCGAAGTTCATCGGCCGGAATCTCGCCAGACGCGCTCACTGACGCGGCAGGAGTCATGCCCGCTGCTGGCCTCGGGAAAGATTCTCCCATCTGCCTCGGCCACACAGGCAATCTCACTCCGCTACCTGGAGCAGTAGCCGCCACAGCCACCTCTAACGAGGATTCTCCGGCATCGATGACCGGAACTGTAGGAGGTCCCTCTCTAGAAGGCGAGGAACCTCCAGCCAAGGAATCATCCCCGATGTAGGGAGAGGCAGGCTCACTCCCAGGAGCCGCAATGCCAGGAATGCGGAGAGGACGAGCAACCGTCTCCTTCCTCCTCTTGTGAAGAGAAACTTCCTGCAGAGCAGAAGCCCGTCGCTTCCCAGAAGGGACTACCAAAGCCCCCGCAGGCAGAGGCACTTCGCACCTCGGTACCGATACCAGAGGCTCGTCCGGAGTACCAGACTCCTCACCTTCGTCCGAAGAAACTGAAGGGACGTCAACTCTTCCCCCAGGCTTGGGAGAAGGCACCCGGAAGCTTCCACGCACGTCGAAATCATGATGGAAGGTGTTAATCGCCACGTAAAACTGGGCGTAAGAATGGAGAATGCGAAGCTCCGTGGAGGTTGTAACGATCGGCACAATGAAGGTTGCCCTCGTACAACCCATGAGGAAATATTGCCACCCTCTAGCTCCATCAATGAGTCCGTCCCTGGACCTAAAGCTGGTAACGGCATTGCCCACATGCAGCTGATCGTACCCAAACTGCCTAGCAAACCGACTAGGCAAGTAGGGCCCAAAGAAGCAGTGATCTTCGCTCCTGTACAGCAGATGGGAGGGCCTAATACAGACCAACCAGTTAAAAGCTTCCGGGGAAAGGTTGGTCTTCTCTCCACCTGAATCCTCAAGCCGCACCCCTGATTGATTGCGATGCACGGGGGGAGCAGTACAGAGGAGCTTCCAACCGTGGTCGAGGTTCAACACCAGCCGGCAGTCTAAAACTGTGCCCA
This sequence comes from Iris macrosiphon, assembly GCA_036927795.1. Classification (NCBI taxonomy): domain Eukaryota; kingdom Viridiplantae; phylum Streptophyta; class Magnoliopsida; order Asparagales; family Iridaceae; genus Iris; species Iris macrosiphon. The sequence continues at coordinate 159,899,790 of JAYESA010000009.1, forward strand.
TATTCCAGGAGGAATCCTTGTAATTCAGCAAGAATATACCCCCCGAGCTGCTACCGGACCCAGGAGACATCACCCGGGGATTGTGGAGAATCAACCATCCCATCAAGTATAGGTATGGTAATTCCACCCTGGGAAAACTCTCACGTCGAGCTTCGTCGACGAGCAACCCGTCAGTTATGGCTCTCAAGCCAGCTTGTATATGATACACCATGGCAGGAAGCAAGCCCAGTCTTGCCCCAAACACCAGGCGTACTGCCGGCCACAGGATGTTTCGGTGAATGCGGTCCGCGGACGCGGTACCTGGCACCACTACTCGGCGCAACCATATGGAGAGGAAACCAGCCAGCTGGGCTTCCTTAAACAAAGGCCTGCGACAACGCCTCAAGTAACTACAGGCCTTGGTGCCTTTCGGGTACTTTCCTACCCCCTCGACAAGAATCTGATCCGGAGCTTCAGCCTCCTCCATAAGAGTCTCCACAACCTGGGCACTAAGCACGCCCAAACAGTTCACGGGCTCATTCTTGCCACCCGAGGCTTTCTCCGACCTGGCGGCCCTGGCTCGGTGGAAGAAGAGGTAGGACATCCACTTGGTGGTGTGAGCCAAATCAGAAGGCTCGTTATAAAAGGCGGTGCACGCGAAGTATTGACACATCAGCTCCTGATATACTTTAGCCACCCGAGGGTCCAAATCCCCCAACTCCCGGTTGGTGGGAACATACTCTTCATATGGAGTATCCCCCATCGGCAGTCTCGAGACAACTGCCATCTCGTGGAGCGCCAACCCCAACTCCCCCAGTGGAGTGGCAAAGGTCCCGGTGAGCGGAATGTACCGCTCCATCAGCGCCAGGAACAAATTGGGGTTCAGAGGCAACCCGACGCTCGTCGCACTCACAGCGGCATATAGTCCAATGCCCTCCAACTCTCTCTGGAAGTGCTTCAAGGTCCAGTCAACTAGGCATCTCCATCGGGAGTTCGTTGGGGCGATCCACCCATTGCACCGAGGATTCTCCTTGGGATATACCCCACCTCGACCCACGAAGTCGTTGTAGAAGGTCGATAATTGGACCGGCTGGATCACCAAGCTATCTTCACTTGGAACACTGCCTGGGCACAGTCCTCTGAACAACGTCACAACGCCGGAGGGGCGACTGACGAATGACCCCTGGTCAGCTCCTTTCAGATAAAAAATCTTCCCCGGCTTGCCGTGAAGATCAGAAGTCAGCGTCCACGACATCTTCCTAGGATGCGTCGCATGGAAGAAGGCCGAGATGGGATAATCCCTCGGCATCGTTGGCAGGTACAAAACCAAATTCTCGGCTGAGAAGACCCAGGGCTCCGCTCCCTCTTAGGCTTCGTCTGGGACTGTTTGTCGATCATGTCCCCAAAAAGGAAAGCCGGCTTTACGTACGGCTCCCCGTCTACATAAGTCAGAGGCTCCCCGTTGATCATGCTCAGCAGCATTCGCTCGCCCTGAGCCGATATTAAGACCCTCCTTCCTTCAGGGTACTGGGGTCCGGAGATAGGGAATGACACGTGGGACAGATCCTCCAGGTAGTTCGAGTGCAGCATCCCAGCAGCGGAGCCCATCACCTCGGCCAGTGGAGACTCACCCAAGTCAACTACAAAAGTGCAAGGAAAATACATCATCACAAGTCTTGCACGAACATACGGACCGAAAGAAACAACAGTCTGTGCTCTACGCAGGATTGTGCAAATCTGGCAATTTTACGCCGGAGGTCCCCCCACAAGCGTAAAATTCAAATTTTACGATATACCCCAATTTTCGGTAGCTAGAGCTCCTACGCTCAGAACTACAAAAATATGGAGTCTTTACGCTGACACATTAGGAATATGGGCGTAAAAGATGAAAATGCCTCCGTGCATCATCTTCCTCAAGAAGAGGCTATCAGCACAGAAGACGACCTAGCGCGGTCACGTTCAACGTGTGCGAAGGATTTTTTGTCATTTTTGTCACCCCGAAGGCTTTACCTCTAAGACCGGGTGCACTGCTCGTCGGCGGGACACCTCGCTCAGAAGAAAGTTCGCCTTGACCGACCGAAGACCCCATCGCTGGGGCGGAAGAATGAGAAGAGGAACCTATACCCTTTCCCTTAGCGGAGGAGGTTTGTTTCGACGCCATTTTCTGAAGACTCGAGGGAACGAAGAAAAACTCGAACAGTCGAAAGCTCTCTTTCACAGAAGACGGATAAAAAGTTTCTCTCTCAGAGAACTTGGGATATATATAGAGTTCGGGCCGACTCCTCGAATCCTCAGACGGACTCCTCGAGACCCTAACCAAATCTCGCAAAATTGAATAAAGGGTTATGATTGGATGCCACGTCAGCCCACTAACCTTGAAAGACGGACAGTCAGCAAATTTGAAAAGTTTTTTCGTGCAAAGACGGTTCAGCAGGTCATACGCTGAAGGAGCTTTCTACACTCGACAGCAACAGATCTACGGTTTTACGCTCGCAAGCTATAAGTCTATGGTTTTATGCCCAAATGCCTTTGTGCTCAGTAGCTTTTACGCTCGAGAGGCCATAAATCTACAACTTTACGCTCAGCAGATACCAAATCGATGATCTCACGCTCGATGACGCTCAGTTTACGCTCAGAAGCAACAGATCCGCAAGACTTCACGCTCGGAGAAATTTTCTTTTCAGGAGCTACAGATATACATTTCTACGCTAAAGGAGCTTTCTACGCTCGACGGCTACGAATCTACAACTTTACGTTCGACAGCTACAAGTCAGGTTTTTGGCCCGGATGCCTTTGTGCTCAGTAGCTTTTATGCTCGAGAGGCCACAAACCCATGACTTCACGCACAGGAACTACAAGTCTACGATTTCACGCTCGATGGTGTTCTATGCTCACAGGCTACAGATATACAGTTCTACGCTAAAGGAGCTTCCTACGCTCGACGGCTACGAATCTACAACTTTACGTTCGACAGCTACAAGTCAGGTTTTTGGCCCGGATGCCTTTGTGCTCAGTAGCTTTTATGCTCGAGAGGCCACAAAACCCATGACTTCACACAGGAACTACAAGTCTACGATTTCACGCTCGACGGTGTTTTATGCCCGGAGGCTACAGACTGATAATTTCTCGCTCCACGACTTTTCGTATATTCGAACGGTCCCCAAGACGGTCAATTACAGGAGTTCACACAGAAGATACTCCTCCTTGGCCTCAACATATCCCAAGTACCCGAAACATACAAGAGTTTAAACATTGAGAAATTACTCTTCTCGGGTCAAATGGAGGTTCATCCAAACTCCAGTATGAATATCTCGTCTATCAAAAGATGGCAACTCAGTTTTTGACAGCCATTCCTCGACCCTGTTCCAAGGGATTTTCGAGAAGTCAATCTTGAAGGCGAAGACTGAACAAAAATTCTGTTTATCAGAAGTTCAGAGCTCTACGCGGTTCCTCAGTCCCAGCAACAGGACAGTTCTAAGATGTTCAAAATGCTCTACAGCGTTCTATGAACTACTCGCTATGCGTAAAGGACAGGACCTAGCACTCTTTCTACAGAGTCGGCGTACAGATTCAGACGTGTTGAAGCTGCACATATTCAGACTTTACAGCAACATATGGCAAGATGATCATATAAAGAAGAAAGACGATTTTTATTAAAGATCAAAATTATGATTACATATGAGGGAAATCCAATCTACAAGGGTTTTTCTTTTCATTTTCATGATTACATCTGAGAGAAACTCCGTCTACAAAGGAGATACCCCCTCGTCATCTGAAGATCGCCCAGAAGCTGTTCTGACAGGTTCTCGCTGGGCTTCAATTCTTTATCTATCTCCTCCGGTAGTCGGTCAGCTCCAGCAAACTGACCGACATGGCAATGATCAACGGCGGGCGGATACAGAACTGGGCCTGCATAGATTTTACAGATCCCATGCTCCGTGCACCGATCAACCCGGGACAGAACGAGTTTGTCTGACTCTCGTCACCGGAGGGCATCGAGAGAAGGTGCGGCATGCCAGCCGCCGTGGTCAAATACGACCCTTCCTCTCTCCTGGGGCAACGCCATACAAAGTTGCTGATTATCCCGAGCAAGGGAGGCTAAGATATCCTTCCATGATCCATCGTTGCAGTGGACACTTGTTCGAAGATGCCATCTTTTTTGGCTCCTTACACGCTGGAAGAACATGATCTCCTTCTTCCTCAAATCGACCCGGCGAACTCCGGTGATCATCTCTGTGCGGTGATGAAGATGTGGGGAGAACAGGCTAACTCCTCCAGCCTTTTATAGGCAAAAGAGATCACAGCGGTCCCCCATAAATCCGCCATAAAGTCTGCACCGACCGTTTCAACGCTCCACTCAGAAACGTTTCGAGTTACGAGGGGCCATTCATGCTTCGTTCAAAGCGTTTCAAATTTTAAGGAATTTAAAAGCTCTGAAGGGGGTCTTGTAGAAGCATGAAAAATACGCTGGGAAGAGCTACACAGCCTCTTGATACAGAGCAGCGTAAGCAGAGGCCTTCAGAGCCATCAAGCGTACAACAGAGTTTTCTCCGCTAAAATACAGCGTGAAGAATAATGCTCAAAGGACCATCCGCATAAGTGCAGTACGTCCAGGCAGCTCCAGCGTGAAACAGAGTTCTTCATCGCCTCCATGGCGTAAAACTCAACCGCTCTCAAAGCAGCGTGATAGCGTACGAGGAACGCTTCATCTTCCCCGAAATGATCCTGTCAAGTCACGCAGTGAATTTGACCTCTGACTCCTGACAAAAGGTGATGCATGGCTACTCAGACGACGGCTGGAAAACGATGGCAGACCTCTCGGGACGCGTCCCACAGTATGATGGCAGATCTCACCATTTAATGCAGAGGATTTGGTAAAACATCACCAAACCATCGTTTACTGGAGTCCCCTCAGCATAAACCGCTCTTTTGCGTACAAGGGAATACGCCGCCCTGTTTTACACAGGCAAACATGAGCTGTTTTACGCTCCGTAGCAGACAAACCACCTGCCACGTCAAAAGCTGCACTTCGTACGGGATTCGAGGCACATCTCCACGTCTAATTGCATAGAGCGGTGACAGTTTCTCTCAAGACACGTCTCTGCGACGGGTGCACAGAAGGCCTGCAGACCTTCGAAACACGCCTCCGCATTTAATGCATAAGGTGATGGCAAATCTCTGCAAGAGATTTGGTTATATCTTCAAAAGCCGTAATTCCGGCTAAGGCGTCCACATCAGCACGGTATGCAGCGGCTTCTACGCCCATTCAGGATCTGTGCTCAAGCGGCTTCTACGCCCATTCTGGCACGATATGCAGCGGCCTCTACGCCCATTCAGGATCTGTGCTCAAGCGGCTTCTACGCCCATTCTGGCACGATATGCAGCGGCTTCAACGTCCATTCAGGATCTGTGCTCATGCGGCTTCCACGCCCACTCAGTCTCTACGACTACTCGGCTTCCACGCCTACTCGGCTTCTATGCCTGTTCGGCTTCTGTGCCTGTTCGGCTTCCACGCCTACTCGGCTCCTATGCCTGTTCAGTCTCTACGACTACTCGGCTTCCACGCCTACTCGACTTCTATGCCTGTTCGGCTTCTATGCCTACCTGGCTTCTATGCCATGGTGATGGACATTTGGCTTCTACGCCAACCTCTTCTACACAATGGATACCTACCCATATAGCTTTTACGTCATGATCTTAGTAGCAATCGTATGTGTTGTGTCCCCTTAGTTGGACCCACGTCACCCGCTCAGTCAAAAGATCATCTATACGTAGGCATTGGTTACTTTAACCGTTGTGTAAAAGGGTGCTGTACTTTCCACTCCTCGGTTGCTACACCAACGGAGTGGTCACTGTCACCAAAGACTCTATAAATAGAGGCCCCTGTCAATGGGGAACAAGGTCGAAAAATTGGTCAAGAAACCGATATCAGATCCCAGGTCAGAAAATTCGGTCAAGAGTACCAATATCAGATCCAAGGTCGACAATCGGAGAAGATCGAACAAGGAGGAGGGAGAGAGAGAGAGAGAGAGAGAGAGCCCGGAGCTCAGGCAAAGAGCGGGGATCGACGACTTCGACATCGTGCATCCACCCTCTCCTATAACCTTCGAAGCTGCTACCTGTCTTCCACGACACTTCTTCAACATCGCGTGGTCCAAGGGCTAAAGTGATCGACCGTAGATCAGACACCTATAGCAATTTATACCCAGATTAAATAAATTGTACTTCCACATCCTCGTATAGGATTACATTGTACAAGTTTGTTTGTAAACCAAAGGGCGCGGGTTTCGCACAAACCCCGTCATTGAAATACACTTTCATTTTTTCGTTTAATACCACAAACAACAATAGCGCAACCCAACAACCAAACAAGAATATGAGTTGAACTATCATTCTACGACAATCTATGTCCCTAATTTCACTCAACATAAGGCACAATACACTAGCAGGGATACAATATTAAGTAAAATAACATAGTGATAACAAGTAGCTTCGATCTGTGTCCCGTTATAATATAACAACGCAACTCAACAACCATACAAGGACATGAGTTGAACTTTCATGTTGCAATGGTCCACTTCTCTAACTAAAACAGATTTAACGGCCAAACAGGTGTTACGGCTTGATATGTGATCTCTGGGTTATCCCAGTAATGTAATATATAAGTATCCTCAGATCGTGTCATAATCGAGTAGGGTTGGCTGAACCAATGATATACAAGCAAGAATATATGATGCACCAGTCTTATAAGGGCCCTGAGCTAATATAATGATCAGTATCAGTTCCAGGCTTTCTATAGAAAAGACGCTGGCTCGGCTTATAAATAAATCAGATACTGCACTCCATTAATGAGAGGATGATATACAGTATCTGTGGTGGCCAGCTTTTACTCCCAGCTAACTTAGGGTGCTTCAACATGCACGATCTCGAGATACCGTTACCTCCCAATGCTCTACAAATTAAGTTGCCTAGTTAACCCTAGGTGATTTAGAATCTTATGCCGTGGTCACATGAATATTTTTTCCTAAATATTGTACTTTAAGTACGTGCACTCTTGATACGAATCCACGTTGTCTCTTAAAGTAAAATCTGAATTCACCCAAGTATGATGCAACAATCAATACTATCTAGCCACGGCTAAAGTCACTGTCCAACTACCAGATCCGTGCAAAGAAATAATTACATATATCATGTAGCAAGTGTATGTGGCACGACGGCTCACTATATATCAAGTAGCACTCTTAGTACGATCTAGTGTATCATCACGGTTACAATAGTCAAGGCATGTAAACCCCCCCACCCAAAATATGTATTTTGTGTGTATTTTATATTATTATATTTATTATAGATGTTGAATTTCTTTAGAGTATTCTTTTAGTTAATTAGAAAATAAATTTCTTGATATATTTACTTGTATAAATATTTATTTAGAATCATTTTAGGCTATTTTAGATTTTTGGAGATTTTTCTAGAATTTTTGGTAATTAACCTAGGAAACGTAAATTTTTAAGACTTTCATGATTTACTATGAGACCATACTTGCATGTTGTTACTACCAAACATTTATTTTAGAGTTAAAATATTTAAATATATTTTTCTATAATTTATTTAGAATTTTAAGGAATTTTTGGATTTTTGGAATTATTGAGGATTTATTTGGATATATAAAGTCTTAATATTAGATATATGCTAATTTAGTGTTAATAGATATTAATAAGATTATATATAAATTATTTTATTATCTTTAATTCTATTTAAGATTATAAATTATTGAGATAAATTTAAACTATATTTTAAACTAATTCAAATCTTGAGCCTACTAGGAAAGCAACTTCATGCATATCATATCCTTATTTAAACTGATCCTAATCATATCCAAATTAGCCGATCCTAGTCGTATTCAATTAAATAGTCTCCATAATTATAAATACCTATTAGACTTATGGAATAAACTCATCTTTCATATTTTTTTCCCCAAACTCCTGTCTTTTTCGTCCAAAAATAGTCTAAATTTGTCATAAATTCAGCCTCATTTTCTAGTAGTTATGACGACTTAAAAAGACGATATCTCCTAGCTCCGGACTCCAAACGCGCTCCCATTTTTTTTGTTAGAACCATATCAAGGTTAGTTTTCTGAATATATAAATTATTTTAATAATTTTTGAAACTATTTTTCCAAAAAATTTTAAAAGTGTCAGTTGTCCGAAATCAGACGTATTTCGGTGTTTTCGAGATTTTGGGAGATCCCGAACTAAGAATTACGAGTCGTTTGAAGTTTCGAAAAGCTGACATGATGAAATTCCATAAAATTATTTTTTAGAATTTAACGTACAAGTTTAATCTACTGTAAAATTCGTGCAACGTAGACGTAAATATGAAACCACCGAAAACTGTCATCTGTGCGCCCTTGTGGCCATAACTCTTTACCGACTTGTAATTTTATGAAATTGTCAATTCTGACATTCTTGTAGTGCTGAAATCTATAGGATTCCACACACAAATCTAGAATTTGAGTTGGTTGACTTTTTGGTAAATAGATTGCCTCAATTTGCGTGCCATGGATCCCAAATCCATAAAGTTGACTTTTTGGACTAAAATTAGGGTTTAAACAATAAAATCAGATTATAATAAGATTAAAATGCTATTTTATATTATTTTATTCAGAATTAAAATAGATTAAAATAGAGAAAACTATTTACCCATTTTTGTAACCTAACTTGTTTAATTTATGTGATGGGTAGATCGGACGACTCCTTGAGTTGCGACTTCATCATTTTTCAGAGCAGGCAAGTATATCTTGCCATTGTATTATGATTTACATTCCATATGGTGCATGCATTTTATTTCTGTTATCTAGTTTATAAATTTTAACTGCTATATAAACTACGCGTCCAAGAATAACTTAGGTGCAACGACGGTGGCATCGTATTTTGTCATTATTATATATTATGCATGTCGACCTAGTTTTACGAGACCACCACATAATTTGGAGGCATCATTATATTTCATTAGCCATGACATAGTTGTTACACGAGTGTGAGTCTCATGTAGGACACGAACCTACGTATTGACTGATCATTAGTACGTATGGGACGTGCGATAGAAAATAACTGCTAATAGAGATATGTTAGAAGACTTGGAAGTTATTAGAGGTCTCATCGTGTCATGGATATGGCGTGAATAGAGCATGGGGTGGGGAGAACAACAAGTAAGACGTTTGGGCTCCTTTGCACTTTTTTTTTGTAACCCATACGCTCCGCCGGAGATGCGTGGTCAGATGACCCCTATATTATCTACAGGCGGCCTCTGACGTTCAAAAGACATCATGCTTTTTAGGCCCCTGATTCTCTGAGAGAATCATGCCAATTCCTTTTTAGCCAGATTGCCCACGTGTTGAAAAGTTGTTCTCAAAGTGCATTCACATAGGCGGTTAGACGACCCTTTGGATATTTATTTTCTGTATTTTATTGACATGCTTCTATGTATCTTGTTACGTCTCTCTGAGGACCTGGTCCCTTTCCAGGTATATACGATCATGACTATTCACAGGAGTACGGATAAGGACTTGTTATTTCGTTCTCTTTCAAGGAGGTCTTCCCTTCGAGCCTCTCTGATCATTAGATGATGTACTTATTATATTTACTTTTATATTCTAGTTGGTAGTGGATTTGTCTCCATCCAACTATTAGTTCTTCTCGACTAGTTCATATTTGGTTCATTGACATATTTGATCATTTATTTCTTTATGATTTTTGTGGATGAGATTTAGTTAGCCACTTATGAATTATTGTTCATAATACAGCGTACGTATGTGTTATGGTTTTCATATATTGGAGTCTCCATATACATACGACTGGCATACTTACGTATTCATAGTCCTACGTATTTTGGGACTGGGGTGTGACATATTTTTGTGATGGCTCATGCAGGTCGAGTTAGCCGTTTCGGTTACGTAACTGTACCGTGCGGGCCTGCACCTAGGATTAGAATTTTAGGTCTCATCCACGTACTTGACTTTCCTCCTTAATTTTGTTCCAAATTCTTGAACTCACCTACCTTCCTTGACCTTCAAAATTATACTCGCTTAATTCTCTTGACATCGGTATCCTTGTTTCCTCACCTCTTTCTATTTAATGTACTTTCCTAATAATTCCATGAGTATAGCCTCATGCCGGAATATATGAATCCTTATTGTTAAGATTAGGAGATAATTATGATAACATACCTACTAAGAAAAATAAATTAAAATATTGGCAGCTCTTAAGAGTTTAGCATACCTAATGAACCCTAGCATCCAATACCTATAAATTGATTGACCATTATCCCTTGATATTATGAATGACTTGAGAGTAGTATAAACACTACTAGGGTTAGTTAGAAATTTGACCATATCTTTGGCCCTAGCATTGAGGAACCAATAGAAATCCAAGGTTGAATATTATGACTAAAATATAACTTTCATAGTGAGATAGTATAAGAGAACTATAAATTTAGATTCTTATCTTGATATTAGCAGAACAGTACCTTAGGAAACCAAGATGAATGAACCAATACCTTAGTAAGAGCAAGGGTACCCCACCTTCAGCTTAGTAGATCCCCTAGAATCTATGATCATCATTGGGTCATACTTGAGTCTCCATGAGTCACCGACCCTGCCATCTCACCCAACTACCTATATACTTTTCCATCTTGAGTTAATTCATCCGTCATAGATCAATCGTCATAGCTCTTTACCCAATTAAAATCTATTGAATGAATAAAACCTTTCTCTTGATCATACCTCGAACACAGAGATTAGCGTACCACATTTCCTTATGAAACCATGATATTATCAAGAGTCTCTCTATTTAATTTCATATCATGTTTCTCCGAAACCTTAACGCTCGCTATTTGTGCGACTAAAATTTTCCTTCATCTTTCAATTCGTGCCACCTAACCCTTCTGATTGTAGGCCAAGTGATTCCTTTTATGTTAGGATATATAGTTTACTAGGATTATAGTTGTTAATCTTGAATTTTGAAATTTTGTGCTTAGTAGTTAGAACTTGATAGTTTGAGTTGTTCATTTAGATTATGATTTTATGATTATACTTTAGTTTTAAATCACGTAATTTGTATCCATATCTCAATACAGGTTGTATCCTCTTTCACTTGAGGGCCAGTAACTTCTCAATTCTTAATATTAACGCTTTTCGTTCTATAAACACTACGATTAAGACTTAAGATGACCATTACCTATGGAGTTTTATAATGCAATAGGATACCTTAATAAGTACCAAGATATTTTTCTCGTATACTCCAATAATAGTTTCTACTTTACCCCCACAAGGCAGTTATAGTATTAGTTGATTCTTGTAAGTTGGGTAGTATGCCTCATAACCTAGTATCACATAGTTCTTTTGACCCATTAATGAAGTGTAATTGAATGACACCAACTATAGGCTTCCATAAGAAGATAGTGTTTATCCAGACTGTAGAACTTAGAGGCCCATACCCCATTTGGTCGACTAAAGACTTAGACAAGAAGTTAGTATGACAACTGTAGAGGCACAACACCGGACGAGTCTTATCTTCTTGATGAACTTGAATTATTTTGTATCTTCCTTCATCATAATCCAGCGTACTTATATTTTCTGGACTACCTCGACTTATGCTGCTATTATAGCCTAGTTTTGTAAGCTTATTCTTTTATCGAGCTTGTTCATGACATATGTGTTATTTGGGACACCCACTAATTCATTATCTAATTAGAATCGGTGTATTATGGTCTGATCAACCTTAGTGCGCTTGGTTCGCTCTTCATATGACTATTTTACGTGGATTGAGATATAGTTGAGTCATCTTGTTAGACGAATATACTTGCCCTCTAGACATGTCCGAGCATATCGTATCGGTTACATAACTGTACTGATATGAGCATACGAATAGGAATTTACCAAAATAGGATCTCATCCGCAACTGTCCTGACAACTCTCTTTTTGAATTCTTTAATCGCCTTGAACCCCGTACTTGTATTCTATCACATCCTCCTTGAATTCTTTATTGTTGTTTTTCGTCTTCCCCTATTTCATAAAGACGAACGCTCGAGCTTGGTATAAGTTTGATACACGGATAATACTAGATATACCCCATAAGCCAATCACATTACTTTGTGACTATCTTTTGTAATTAAGGGCATATCACATGTGCTATAATTGGTGTTAAATTTTTTGAGGATATATTGAATAACACGATTAAATAATTTGAGGAAGTTTTTCTTAAATATATAGCCTTATGTGATAGATCGGTAAATTCTAAGTTTGGTAGAAGTTGCATTGTCAACTTGAGGTAAAAAAAAATTTAGATTGTGATCAAGTAAGATTAGATTGAGAGATTTAAGTAATTTTAATTTTGAGAATTTTTTAGAAGAATGATTATGATGATGAGGATTTAACTTTAAAGAGAAGAATTCCTTATGAAATAAATTTTGATATTTTGATATTGCGGACCAAATATTTATAATTTGAGAACATGATTTAAAATTTTAATATTGGAGATTGAATTAACAATTTAAATTTTGAGGAAAAAAATTAGAATTCTAAACATGAACATTGATGGATTGAATTCAAAATTTTATAATTTGATGATTTAAATTAAAAGTTAAATTTTAATTGTTGGATCACCTATTTAAAATGTTGATGATAGAAATTGAATTTAAAATTTGAAGAGTACAAAATTCATAAGTTGAAAATAGGAATAAGATTTGATAGAATTGTTTATTATTTAAAATCTAGAGAAGATTATGATAGTTAAAAATTATGATATAAAATTTGATGTGGGTTATTTAAATCTTGAAGATGAATAGATTTGACTTAAATTTGGATGTTGATGATTTCAAAATCGAGAAGTGATTACGATAGGTTGAGTTTTGATTTAAACAGTGGTTATTTTAAATTTGAAGTGATTGCGATGGATTTGAATAGATTTTGTTATTTAAATTTTTGTAAGGGATTGCGATAGACTTGCCTTATATACGAATATGAAGGATTTAGCAAATTATACCTTATTTTTAATTTTGAGGACTAAATTCTTATAAGTTGGGTAGATTGTAACCCCCTCACGCAAAATAGGTATTTTGTGTGTATTTTATATTATTATATTTATTATAGATGTTAAATTTCTTTAAAGTATTTTCTTAGTTAATTAGAAAATGAATTTTTTAATATATTTACTTATATAAATATTTATTTAGAATCATTTTTAGGCTATTTTAGATTTTTGGAGATTTTTCTAGAATTTTTGATAATTAAAACCTAGAAAACGTAAATTTTTAGGACTTTCTTAATTTACTATGAGACCATACTTGCATGTTGTTACTACCAACCATTTATTTTAGAGTTAAAATATTTAAATATACTTTTCTATAATTTATTTAGAATTTTAAGGAATTTTTGGATTTTTGGAATTATTGAGGATTTATTTGGATATATAAAGTCTTAATATTAGATAGATGCTAATTTAGTGTTAATAGATATTAATAAGATTATATATAAATTATTTGTATTATCTTTAATTTTATTTAAGATTATAAATTATTGAGATAAATTTAAACTATATTTTAAACTAATTCAAATCTTGAGCCTACTAGGAAAGCAACTTCATGCATATCATATCCTTATTTAAACTGATCCTAATCATATCCAAATTAGCCGATCCTAGTCGTATTCAATTAAGTAGTTTCCACCATTATAAATACCTATTAGACTTATGGAATAAACTCATCTTTCATATTTTTCTTCCCCAAACTCCTCTCTTTTTCATCCAAAAATAGTCAAAATTTGTCATAAATTCAGCCTCATTTTCTATTAGTTATGACGACTTAAAAAGACGATATCTCCTAGCTCCAAACTCCAAACGCGCTCCCATTTTTTTTGTTAGAACCATATCAAGGTTAGTTTTCTGAATATATAAATTATTTTAATAATTTATGAAACTATTTTTCCAAAAAATTCTAAAAGTGTCAGTTGTCCAAAATCAGACGTGTTTTGGTGTTTTCGAGATTTCGGGAGATCCTGAACTCATAATTATGAGTCGTTTGAAGTTTTAAAAAGATGACATGATGAAATTCCTTAAATTATTTTTCTAGAATTTAATATACAATTTTAATCTACTATAAAATTCGTGCAACGTAGACGTAAATATGAAACCACCGAAAACTGTCATTTGTGCGCCCTTGTGGCCATAACTCTTTATCGACTTGTGATTTTATGAATTTATCAATTCTGGTATTCTTGTAGCACTGAAATCTATATAATTCCATACACAAATCTAGGATTTGAGTTGGTTGACTTTTTGGTCAATAGATTGCCTCGATTTGCGTGCCATGGATCCCAAATCCGTAAAGTTGACTTTCTTTGGACTGAAATTAGGGTTTAAACAATAAAATCAGATTATAATAAGATTAAAATACTATTTTATATTATTTTATTCAGAATTAAAATATATTAAAATGGAGAAAACTATTTACCCACTTGTGTAACCTAACTTGTTTAATTTATGTGACGGGTAGATCGGACGACGCCTTGTGTTACGAATTTATCCTTTTTCAGAGTAGGCAAGTATACCTTGCCATTGTACTATAATTTACATTCCATATAGTACATGCATTTTACTTTTGTTATCTAGTTCATATATTTTAACTACTATATAAACTACATGTCCAAGAATAACTTAGGTGCAACGACGGTGGCGTCGTATTTTGTCCTTATTATATATTATGCATGTCGACCTAGTTTTACGAGACCACCACATAATTTGGAGGCATCATTATATTTTATTGGTCGTGACACAGTTGTTACACGAGTGTGAGTCTCATGTAGGACACGGACCTACGTATTGACTGATTATTAGTACGTTTGGGACGTGCGATAAGAAATAACCGCTAATAGAGATATGTAAGAAGACTTGGCAGTTATTAGAGGTCACATCATGTCATGGATATGGCATAAATAAAGCATGGGATGGGGAGAACAACAAGTAAGATGTTTTGGCTCCTTTGCACTTTCCTTGTGTAGCCCGCACGCTCCGTCGGAGATGCGTGGTCAGATGACCCATATATTATCTACAGGCGGCCTCTGACATTCAAAAGACGTCATACTTTTTAGGCCCCTGATTCTCCGAGAGAATCATGCGAATCCCATTTTAGCCAGATAGCCCACGTGTTGGAAAGTTGTTCTCAAAGTGCATTCAAATAGGCGGTTAGACGACCCTTTGGATGTTTATTTTTAGTATTTTATTGGCATACTTCTATGTATCTTGTTATGTCCCTCTGAGGACCTGGTCCCTTTCCAGGTGTAGACAATCATGACTATTCGCAGGAGCACGGATCAGGACTTGCTATTTCGTTCTCTTTCGAGGAGGTCTTCCTTTCGAGCCTCTATGATCATTAGATGATGTACTTATTATATTTACTTTTATATTCTAGTTGGTAGTGGATTTGTCTCCATCCAACTATTAGTTCTTCTCGACTAGTTTATATTTGGTTCATTGACATATTTGATCATTTATTTCTTTATATTTTTTGTAGATGAGATTTAGTTATGCCCTGTGACTTGTGACAATTATATACCACTTGTGAATTATTGTTCATAATAGAACATACGTATGTGTTATGGTTTCCATATATTGGAGTCTCCATATACATACGGCTGACATGCTTACGTATTCCTAGTCCTAAATATTTTAGGACTGGGGCATGACAGGGCAGGAACAAGTTCCAGTATCAAGGTTGTGGATAAGTTATCAAGTAGCAATATATTCAGGATAGGACAAGCTAATGATGGTCACAATAATTTGTCACTTTATTATATCGATAGATAAAATAAAAGTAGTGTGAGAACCCCTCGAGATCAGATCCACAATCCTTAAACCAAATAAGGACCTGGATTGCAGACCCTCCCTCGAGTTGAACTACGCCCCTTATTCCGTCTAACGTATAATAAGGTGATCCAAGAAAAGTTGCCTAATCAGCAAGTAAGTACATATAGGGCCATATCTATAGACTTATGCCAAGTGCTTAGTCATTTAGTACGTGGTCACATCTAGGTCATATAAGTTATTTCTAAGTTAACACATATCATCACAATCATTTAATCAAACGAAAACATTAAACCAAACAGGTGTCAATGTGGACGCATGGGAACAGTTGACGCATGAGTCAGTTGGCCGCATGACCAAACAGGCTGCATGAACCAACTGGCCTCATGAGTTCAAGGACGCATGAGCAGAGCCAAGTCCACTCTCCGGGAAACGTATAATGTGAAACAACAAATACAAGTCAAGTCAGAAAAGTGACTGATGTGACATGCGATAAAAGTGACAAAAGAAAAGATAAAAGTAGAAAAAGTCGTGCCGAGTCTGTCAGTAGTTATGCGTCCAAAAGAATAGGGACGCATAACTCCTGGCCTCATGGTCGACTAGGCTGCATGCGCCTCTGGCCGCATGCATACTTAGCCACATAAAATCTTTTGGGACTTAGAGAAAATTTTATTCGTTCAAGTTTCAAGCATTTGGCTAAGGGACACATGTGTAAAAATCTATTCCATGTGTCCAACATGATGGCCGCATAAAATTTGTTGGGCAAGTCCAGGCCATATACAATCTGTTGGGCGCATGGAGGTCCTTCATCCCAGATCCAGCAAGTTTGGCCACAAAAAAGCTCTGAAACCCAAACCTTGTTTCTTCCACAGAAACCTCAAACGAAGTCAAAATCCAGCAAAGTAAAGTTCTAAACTACTCAAAATCAAGTGCTCATCAACATAGAACAATGAGTTTTAGAAAATATTAAGTTTTAAGAGATCAAAATCCAAGAACACTCAAGAACACAAAGAAAATCCTAAAACTTAAAACTTAGATCTACACTAATCCATCCACCAAATCCAAAAATACCAAGTTCTAAATGCATGGAGAATCATATAAGGAACATAATAGAAAAAATATAAAGGGTTTCTCCATTTCTTGCAATATGTACTTGCCTATTGAGGGGGAGAGGAAATCCTAAGAAAGAGAATAGAAGAGGAAAAATAAGAGGAGAGAGAGTGAAGTTGGGTTATATATGGAGGGTTTGAGGTTTGGAACATGGGTTCAACTCATGATAAATCCAAATGAAACAAATAAACTAAGAGCCAAGTGAACCAAAGAATGGGTCTAGTCTCTCTGCAACATATAACTACACAAGCAAGAAAATAATTACGCTCCAAATACAGGAAAGACTGCAGCTCCAAACCCAAACAGACAAAGCAAGGTGAACCTAACAAGGTTGCTATGATTAAGCAGGTTGTCGCGACTGGTGTCAACACTGACTGGTGGGTGGACACTGGCACATCCTGCCATGTTTACCTAAAGAAGGAGTTGTTCACCACCTACAAGCCTATATCTGAGAAGGTTATGGTGGTGAACCAGGCACAAGCTGAAGTACTTGGGACCGGAACGATGGTACTGAATCTGACTTCGGGAAAGTCGTTAACGCTTCAGGATGTGAAGCACATACTAGTGATAGCCAAGAACCTGGTCTCGGAAAGTCTTCTCTTCAACGCAGGCTTAAGGATGGACATTAATGCTAGGTAGATGGTGATGTTTATAAAGGAACATATTTCAAAAAAGTCTTTTGTATCGAAGAGATATTTAAACTTCATTTTGTAACTTCTGCTAATAATATAAATGTATTCTCTTCTTCTGGTTATTCTCTTGAGTTATAGCATAATAAACTAGGACATGTTCATTATAAAAGAATGAATAAAATGTCTTGTCTAGGGCTTATCTCTAAATATGGGGGTAAGAAGGTGGAGAAGTGTGAGGTCTGTGCGCAGACAAAGATCATAAGAAAATTGTTCAAACGGGTAAACCAAAACACAGATCTTCTAGAGTTGGTACACTTAGATATCTGTGACTTCAAGCAGTTCTTCACGAAGTCCAAGATGAAGTACTTCATTACTTTCATCAACGACTACTCGAAGTATGCGTTCGTCTATCTTCTCAAGTCAAAAGATGAAGCATTCGAGAAGTTCAAGGAGTTTAGGGCTGAGGCTTAATATCAAACTGGGCAACAACTCAAGAGACTCAGAAGTGATCAACGCAGAGAGTATAGGTCAATTGAATTTGTATCGTTCCGCAAAGAACATAAAATTGTCAATGAGACAACTGCTCCGTATTCTTTTCAATCAAATGGAGTAGCTGAAAAGAAGAACATAACGTTGACAGAGATGATAAATTAAATAATGTTGACTATGGGTCTTTCAAACTGCTTCTGGGGAGAAGGTGTGCTCACGGCTACTTTCGTTATAAATAGAGTGTCATAAGCAACTTCCAATATCACTCCTCATGTACTATGGTTCAAAGTCAGACCCAACTTGAATGTCATTCGAGTGTGGGGGTGTCTGGCGTATGTGAAGCTTTCAGACTTGAAGATTCAAAAGTTGGGAACGAGGACTACGAAGACAATCTTCCTGGGTTATACTGAGAAGAGTGATGCTCGAAGGTTTCTTGATATAGAATCAAATCATATCATCGAATCTCGTGACGCAGAATTCTTTGAAGAAAATTTTTTAAGGCACAAGAACATTGTTATAGCGAATATTCCAAAAAAATAGTGTGAGTGCACAGGAGGCTAACACTTCCAATAAAGATGTAGTCAAAAAAGAAGTTGTCATTCCAGAGACAACGTTTGAACCAGAACTCATAGAACCGATATAAAAGTGAGTGAGGAGACAAAAGGACTTTGGAGAAGATTTTGTCACCTATCATGTGGAAGTAGATCCGCTTACCTATGATAAGGCGATAAAGACTAGAGACGATGTCTTCTAGAGGGAGGCTAACAATGATGAGTATGACTCAATAAGCTCCAACAATACTTGGGGGTTAGTTGATTTGCCTGAATGAGCTAAACGAATCAGAAGCAAGTGGAACTTTAAGAAGAAGATCAAGGCAAATGGAACTGTAGACAAGTTCAAGGCAAGGCTGGTAGCCAAGGGGTTTTCTTAAAAGCAAGTGATCGACTACTTCGACACATATGCTCCAATAGCGTGGATGACGACCATCAGGATATTGATTGCTCTGAGTGCAATACACAAACTAGTTATTTATCAGATGGATATAAAAATAGCATTCCTGAATGAAGAGTTGACCAAAGAGATTTACATGCAACAACCAGAAAATTTGTCGTCAAAGGGCTTGAAGACGAAGTCTGCAAGTTAGTGAAATCATTATACGGTATGAAGCAAGCTCCCAAAATATGGCATAAATTTTTTGATGAAGTCATAAGATCAAACGGCTACAGGGTCAACGAGATAGACAAGTGTATTTACAGAAAGTTCGCTAACGGAAGAGGAGTTGTCGTTTGTTTGTACGTGGACGACATGCTGATCATAGGTACGAATCTAGCACGTGTCACTGTGAATAAGTTCCTCTCAACCAAGTTCGATATGAAGGACATGGGGGAAGCTGATGTTATCCTGGGAATAAAGATTATCCGGACGGACACTAGAGTGGCTCAGTCATAGTCTCATTATATTGAGAAGATGCTCACACGCTATGGATATCAGGATCTTCCAGAGATCGATACTCCATAAAGGTGTGACAAGAAACTGAAACCAAATCCAAAGGAAAGTGTCAGACAGCTGGAGTATTCAAGCATCATCGATAGTTTGATGTATGCAACAACTGCTACAAGGCTTGACTTAGCTTTTGCCGTAGGGATGCTGAGTCGATTCACGAGCAATCCAGGTATTGAGCACTAGAAAACTATAAAGAGAGTGATAAGATATCTCAAGTTAACTCAGAAGTATGCACTACACTACAATGGTTATCCGACAGTAGTGGAAGGCTTTAGTGATATAAGCTGGTGTTCAGAAGTAGAAAGCGAAAGGTACACAAAAGGATATATCTTCTCCATGGGTGGAGCTGCTATATCATGGAAGTCAAAAAATCCGACAATACTCTCTCATTTCTCGATAGAATCTGAGTTTTATGCACTGGCAGCTGCAGCAGAAGAAGCAGAATGGCTTCAGGAGCCATGCATGATCTTTCATTGGTTGGTGCACAGATTCTGGCGGTATTGATATACTGCCATAACCAGACGACTGTAGCGGTGGCATCAAATGATCTTTTTAATGGTAAAAAAAGGATTGTGTGACTCAGGCACAGGACAATGAATGACATGATCAAGGCTGTAGTCATTTCCATGATTGATGTTCAGAGTCAGGAGAAGCTGGCAGATCCGTTCACCAAAGGTCTCAAGTGTCAATTGGTCGAGGATACATCAGTTAAAATGGGCTTGAAGATATTCTAATATTGTGTCGTTATAATTCTACCATAAAATTTTATGTTATTAGTTCAAAGAGAAATCTAATACACATATAGTTTTTGGTTTAAAGAAGGATCATTGACTGGGAGAATATTAGGAACAGTGGGTAGTTTTTTGAGACATTGAGAGTTACGGACCCAGAACCACTGTTGTCTACTATTTATTCTTTATGTAGAACAAGTCTTGTGGGAGAATGTCTTAGACCCTGAATGAGTTCTCAGGCATTTTGAATATCTAGCGTGCTTTACAAGAAGGCCAGGTAGTACATTACTACAAAGGAGCGTAAGGACTCCATGCTACAGTGAGTAGGAGAATAAAAAAATGCACGAACACAAATAATGAACATACCACTTTTATATGTGGGTTCATTTCAAAATGTATTTTTGTGACACCACGATAAGGTTCCTCGATAAGGTAATGCCTCAGCTTCGTAAGCCATATCACAGCGGCGTAGCACCGCACATAGGCAGGTAGCCTAATGCTGTAGAATTAAGAGTGGTAGGTAGTACTACAAAGAGGTCGGTGACCTCATGTTACAGTGGTGTGACACCACCAAGAGGTAAAATATGTAAAGCCTTGGCTATGCGAGCCATGTTATAGCGGCGTAATACTGCAAGGAAGCGTAAGGCTTCATGTTCGATAGTTTGGTACTACAAAGAGTCGGAGACCTCATGCTACAGTGGTATGACACCACAATGAGGTATAGCCTCGGCTTTGGTCCATGACATAGCGGCGTAGCACCGCAAGGAAGCGCAAGGCTTCATGCCATGACTCTTTAAAAAAAGATATAGGCCGTCTTTTATGGGTAAGCTTGTAGACGTCCAATATACATACACCAAAACCAAGCATGCACAGGATCTTTAATGTGCAATCAGAAGCACCACTGATGTCATTGTGTGAGTGGAAAGAATTATACCTATGGTGTAGAATTCAAGGCTTATTCCATTCTTGTATCATACTTTTATTTGACTCATGCGAGAAGATTCAAATCAAGCGACATCTATTCTAATGCATGATGGACAATTACTATGGAGAATGTTCAACCCATATATTAAGATATGTGGGAGATTATTGGTATTTTTGCCTTTGGACTAAGAAGTTTAGTCCCGCATTAACTACACCACCAAGTGAGTATCTCAATATAAAGCTTTATTTGTGTTGAGGTGTGCACATGGGGTGTGGTGGGGCACATGGGTGCCATATGGGGGTGTTTTCTTAGGAGAAAAAAAGGATTAACTCCTCAAAGAAAGAATTTATGCTTTTTGTTATTTTCTTGGGAATATTTCCTTAGGAGCTAAGCCACAAAGGGGCTTAGCGACTCGGACTCGGGGTCAACGGTGCAAAGTGGCACTTTGTTAGCGCACTTTAAACTTTACACTTTGTATCGGCGCATGGTGATTGTGCACATTAGTTGCGCTCGTTTTATGCGCGAGTTACATGAGTGGTTGCATGAGCAGGGTGCCTAGCAGACGTATGCACAGGCGTTACGCAGATATGTGCATGATATGCGTATACCACGTGCTACCATGTGTGACCATGTACGACTATGCATATTTACGCGTATGCGCTGCTGGGCCGCTGCATTGTTGGCAGGTGCAATTTGGTTGGGCTGTTATTGAAAGATTTGGATGATTAATTCAGATATTATTTTATAGAATTTGAATTTAATTCATTCATATCTTTACATAACTGATGGGAGGCCAGGCTTCTCTATAATTACTCTCTTCGTAGCCCCTTTGAGAACTTACTTCGAAAAAGAGAGAAAGACGGAGAAAGGTTATGTTGCTGCCGCTATTGGAGTCTAGGAGTTCGTGTGATTTCAGAAAGGAGGTGACGCAAGCGTTCCATAAGTTCTTTGAGAACTTTTTGTTTCCTGGGAGCAGATTGTGTGGGGGCAAATCTTGCTTTGAGCAATAGTGATCTTTATCACCCCAACAAGCAGAGATCCATCTATTTTTTCTTCTCTCTTTCGGATCTGTTCTGTAGTACAACTGCGATTACAATGAAGAACAATATTCTGGAAGTTGTAATCAAAGTTAATCGGATAATTGTGCTTTGTTGGAATAGAGAATTTTATAGGGAAAACTTGTTTGCTAGAACTTCTAAATCTCGACTACGACTTCAGGATTAAACAGAGGGTAGACTATAAAGTTTGCATGAACCTCTGTTCATGGCCCATTCTTTCATCTTTTTATTAAGCCTCAGAAATAACACAACATAACACTCAGGACATTCAGATAGATGTAATTATAAAAAGATAAGCATAAAATAAAACGAAAACTAACACGAATTTGATAAAATATAATTTTGGAGGAATTAAATTTTTGGATTCTGAAAAGAAGTAATAATTTTATATAGTACGTTTGAGTAGTGATATATACGTCAAATATAATAGGTTCATTTAGATATTATATATTTACATGATTATTGGAATATCTAGACTCAGATTTAGATTGTTGGTATTGAATGGGGTTCCAACCTATGTGGAGAATATCCCGGAGTACTATGTCGGAGAAACTCGGGGAGTACGACGAGCGTCATCCGAGTATCGGAGAAGCTCGTAGTGTCAGAGCAGAGAGATTTTGCCCAGGAAAATAGAGCTCGGTCCAAACTCAGTCCCCAGCCGACTTTGGTCCAAATTTGGTCCCTATGGGACAAAACTGTGTTGGCCTGAAAACTGAACTTGGACCGAATTCAGTTTGGCTGGAGCTGTACGAGTTCTGGGGTTTTTTATACACCATTGGATTAAATCAGTGGTCTAGATTGACTATGATTTTGAGGGACTATATATATGTGTTTCCTAAACCCTAAAAAGTGTAGATCTAATCTAACCTAGAGGAGATCAAAGCTTGCAACTTTTGGGAGAGAGAAAGGGGATTGAAGTCTATTGTGAATGAGAGAATGTTTTGGGTAATCCTTCTTGTTATCTCTTGTTCTTCGGAGTCTGTAACCTGTTTTTCTTCTTCCAAGTAGTTATGGTAATTGTTTTGGCTCAGTGAGAATTCTATTAGGAATATGTATCTTCTTATTCCAATAGTTGAGACTTTTTTAGGGTTGGACTCCAATAATCCCATGGTTTTTCTCGCTAGGTTTTTCCATGTAAAATTGTTGTATTTGCATTTGGCTTTTGTATGAATTTTGCAAATTGGTTTTTGTGTGCTTTTCTTTGATTCTCTACAGCTTCTTGGTTTGGAGGAACGGTTTTCGCGTTTCGTTCCTAACATAGTGATATCAAAGCTTTGGGTTCAAAGTATTTAGTGTCAGGGTTGACAATCAAGCCAAGGAGAAGAGATGAATACGAAGCTGGTGTGCATAGTAAACTAAACGATTCAAATTATCACTATTGGCAGAGAAAGATAAAGAATTTGATGTTCGTCAAGAAGCTGCATTGTCACGGTCCAGTTCCAAAATACGTAGGACCAAAGAACGTGGCAATTGCTAGTTACGTATCAAGTGTACTATAGACCAAGTCGAATATGTATACACTATCTATAGTAGGGTACATAAATCTAAAATTTACTTTATATACACTATCTCAATCCACACGAAAAATTAAATACCAAGAATAAACTATATGTGCTAAAGTCGGCCGCCAGTAACACAAAGCTCGAGTAGACCCGAGATAAAAATAGAGTATATAAATACTAGTCTATAACAGCAGGAAATAAGCAATAAGGACAAAAATAGATAAACTATGGAAGACATGATACACGCATATGATAATAATACCTGCATACCGAGAAGATAAGCATCAACAACTCTGAAAGAACTTGTTAACAACCAATCCATCTAATCTGGAGAGATTACCAAGTCCTCAGAAGGACGTAACAAGTTACATAATAAATGCTATATAAAATGAAGTAAATAATTAAATATTTAAATAGTGTTCTAACCATCTAATATGCAATTTAGAGGAAAACATTTGTTGGCCCAATATTTATGTTGGGTTTTTTAATATGGCTAATCGATTAAGTTTAGCATTATGGTAATTCATCAATCACTATAGTATCTTCTACTTAATTTCAGCATTGTCCAGATATGTAATATTTGCTTCTGTATATTTTCTTGTTCATTTAACATGTACTTGCAAAAAGCAATAAATAAGATAAGCAATGGACATATGCTATATGACGATGAGCCAAAGAAGGCGTTGTACCAGAAGATTTCGGCCAACCGCCTACGACTTATCTGGAGCCTCACACCCGGGGGTTTCGCTGCCCGGTCAGCGGGTGGGGGTCGAGGGGGCAGCGCCCCTCGTAGGGTTTTGGGGGCGAAGCCCCTAAAAGATATTCAGATTTCCAGATCTGGTTATCTTTGGACAACTGACATCAAGGGAAAAAGCGTCTTCAAGTCAACAAATATTTCAGAAGTTTGGCGTCATCAGTGCTCTTGGTTTTCATATGTAATCTTATATTTTATTTGAGTCTAGAACTTATGTAAGTCGAGTGGCACTGGCAACTAGAAAGCAACTCAGTCCACTCAAATAGCCTAAAACCTATCTGCCAAATCAGGCAACATTCATTAACAAAGTCTACCATACTTAGAAATCGAACTCGGGCCGAACTCATGCCGAACTCGAACCGAAC
Source organism: Iris macrosiphon (assembly GCA_036927795.1). Taxonomy (NCBI): domain Eukaryota; kingdom Viridiplantae; phylum Streptophyta; class Magnoliopsida; order Asparagales; family Iridaceae; genus Iris; species Iris macrosiphon. Next base: position 159,924,692 of record JAYESA010000009.1, read on the forward strand.
TCGGTTACCCTTTTGGTATGAAATTAACCAGTTTAATTAGCTCGTGATTTCTTGGCCCAACATTCAAATTTTGAATTAATACCCGACTGAACTATGGCCGAACTCCGTTTGCTAATACCCTATAAATAGGATTAGATTTCCACATTCCTACTCACTCAATCATTCTCAATCTTTCTATCCTATAGTGAGTAAACTCTCAGAGCCTAAACTTTCTTATCTCCATGATCAATTTCTAGCCTTCTAGTGCCAAGTGCGATCTCGGTTTAGAAGTCTACAAAGTTGTCAAGAGCTTGGTTCATCAAGCCCCTGTTCTGTGTGAAGTTGCGAGCCTTCGGATCAAAACTCGTGGTGTGTGAAGTTGCGAGACTTTGGATCAAATCTCGTAGTTGTAAGAAGTCGGCAGGCCTTCGGATCAAAGCTTGTGATCCACTATTGGTGATTATAGTGGATAAAACTCCAAGCTTGAGTTCTCGAGAGTAGACTAGTTCTCTCAGAGAAAAACTATACATCGCGGTATTTGTGTTTGCTCTCTCTTACTCTTACTTATTTACATTACTCTCTTGCATATACACTGTTAGTTGGTAGCTGCCTTCACTCTGCTTGATTTTTAATTGGATAGATTATTTTGCTGCACTCTATTTCCCTCATTCTAAAGTTGCCCTACGGCCCTTCAACATTCACGCACATTGGTAGGATTTAGACTAAATAGGAATATGGCATAGCGCGAGGCTAGAGGCCACTACATATACCATCTTACAGTCACATGTACAACATGCATAACGTTCAACGAACATCAAAGGCCAGCATCATAACTCATCAAATCCTATAGTTACTCCAGAGACTATGGTTTACCAATTTGTGTAGGCCATACACATAATGACTATCTCTCTCGTTACCTCCACACTGACTAAGTCGTATATACAATATGTCCAGTTTTGTAACTGCTTGAGTCTCTGATACACTAATCATAGCAGTTACATTTCTAACCGTCACATTTTTCTTGCGTATCAATGAATAGTCGGATACGTAGTACGTGCCCTATCATAAACATCATAAATTGTGTCATGTGTGTCATAGCCAAAGGAGATATAAAAATATCTCACAATTAAGAGGTAGTCTACTAAAATTGAGTCAACATGCATGAAATAAATAAAAAATACACAAGACGACGAACACCATCATTTCTAGCTTGGACACACAGTTTATACGAAAATAAATATGATACAATAATATAAAGTGCTAAAATTAAATAACAATAACAACAAACATATCAAGGTAAACTTTTCTGGTGTCCGGGAAGAGTCTAGACGATGTTCTAGCAGTGAACTAGTCAAATCAACAATAATACGAAAAGGAAAAGTGTAAGCCCCCTAAATTTTTTAAATTTTATTTAAAGTATTTTTAATAAATTATTAAATTTTTTTAGATTATTTTTATAGTTAATTAGAAAATAAAATTTATTGATTAATTTAATTATATAAATGCTCATTTATAATTATTCCCTAAAATAATTTTTATTATTTTTGGAGTCTTGTTAAAGGGTGATAGATTTTCTAGAATTTATTTTGTATGTAAATGTTCTTTCTGAATTTTTTATATAATCTCATATATATATATAAATATATATGTGAATAAAAGTATAATAGTAATAATAATAATGTTGTTAATAATAAATAAAAAGAAAAATGAAAAGAAAATAAAACAAATAAAAAGAAGAAAAGAAAAGAAAAAGAAAAAGAAAAAGAAAAGAAAAGACGAAAATAATAATAACTAAACCTAAAACTACCTAATTCCTACTAACCAAACCAAACCACAGCAAACCCAACTCCCCCCCCCCTCTCTCTCTCTCCCTCTGTATATATATACATTACATATATATATATATATATCATATATGATAAACCTAACCCTAACCCTAATCCCGACGCCTACACCCCCAGCGCCGACCCCGACCTCAGCCGACCGCCGCTGCCCCGCGCCGACCGCCGCCGACCTTCAGGCGACAACTGCGCAGCCGCTGGGAGCCGCGTGCGCGCGGGAAACTTCTGCAGCTGCGGACAGATGCGAATCCTGCGACCCCATGTTCCCACGACGCATTCTCCTCCATTTCTCGATGGTTTTTCGAACCATCTTCTTTGGTACGTTCACAACCTAACCCTCTAGGATTTCCTTCAAGCGGGACAAGTTTTCGTGCCCTGGATTGGTCGAAAAATCGACCGGAAGTTGGCCGAAAAACTGACTAAAAACAGTCCAGAATTTCAACCCAAACCCCCATGTTCATGCCTAATTTGCCACCAACCTGTTTAATATTTTCAAAATCTAATTAAAAGGTTTTCTTCTCTATATAACCGAGAATCTAACTGTTCTTTTAGTTTTTATTAATTCATTTTATCTGTTAAATTATTCGGCCTCCAAATAGACCAAAATTTTGATATTCTAAAACTAAAATTTTTGTGATATGGAGTGCATCCTGCCAAACGGCACTGCCTCGTCGCATTTCAATTGCACCAAAAGACACGTATGGTTTATCATGACGTGCAGGCTTTTACGGAAGTTGATTCGAACGTGTGTGCGCGTCAGAATCAACTCATATCCGTAAAAGTTCCCGTATCGCGACTTTTGTACACTACCACCCCACTTTGTGTACGCTCATCAGAATACGAAAAAACTTACGCCATTGGATTTGTGGTATCACGCTGGTCCTGTGACTCAAGTTTTACGCAATTCTGAGACAGTTGACCAAGCCGCCTATTCGCGGGCCCCACGGTTTCACTTGAAGGGCAAATTTGTGATCGGCTTACCGGAATCCAAAATTGGACATACCGTTGAGTTCATATCAACGTTTACAATTTGTTTGACCTATAATTTATCCTATTTAGAGATCTTTACCTCTGGCACGTATTTTGATGCAAAGTGGGCTATATGTGGACCCCGCTTTGACCTGTATTACTGTTTTGCACCTGTGTCCAAATTGGATAAAGGGTAGACTTTTCTGACTATCTCGCTTATTCTGGGAACATTAGTGATGTTTATTTCAGCATCCGGAGATGTTCATTCTGATGCCATAGTTCTGATCCCTTGTGCTTGACGTCTAGACGCTTCTTGCTAGGCAAGTATACCTTGCCAAATTGCTTACAGTACTTTGTATGCTTATCATATTTTTATATATTTATTATATATGTGTTTTCTTTAAGTCATAATTATATATTATATATGTTGACATACACTTGACACATAGTATCATGGGAGGAGAGGACAATGAGTAGGCGTATGGGCTACCCACTCTGGTAAACCGTAGTAACTAGCACACACTACGATAGTTGTGTCATGATAGTCGCTACCCTCGCGGTATGTCGGCTTCTGGTGTCACGATGGTCGCTACCCTCGCAGTATGACGACTTCTGATATACATGGACGTGTGTGTGTGTGTGAGTTGTGAGATAGATAGAGTATCCTACACATGCCCATACGTCGAAAAGTTATCCTCATTATGCATTTCATATAGATTGTCTAGTACATCATACTTATATATTTTCAGTCTATTATGCATGTTTACTGTATTCAATTGGCATGCTTCTATATATCTTGTTGTGTTCCTCTGAGGACCTGGTCCCTTCCCAAGTGTAGACGATCTTGATTATTTGCAGGAGCACGGATCAGGACTTGCTACTTATCTCTCTTTCGAGGAGGTCTTCTCTTCGAGTCTTATTGTTCATTAGATGTACTTATTTGGTTTCTCTTATATTCTAGTTTGGTAGTAGATTTGTCTCCACCCAACTACTTGTTCTTATCAAGCATTTTATACTTGATTCAGTTATATAGTTGTTTGGTTATTCATTTCTATTTGATTCTGTAGATGAGATCTAGTTATGCCCTGTGACTTACGACATAAATCTATACCACTTATGAATTATTGTTCATAATACAGCGTACGTACGTATTATGGTTTCCATATATTGGAGTTGCCATATACATACGACTAGCATGCTTACGTATTCCTAGTCCTACATATTTTAGGACTGAGGCGTGACATATTTTTGTGGTGGCCCATGCAGGTCGAGAGCATATTATCTCGGTTACGTTACTGTACCGAGCAAGCCTGCGCATAGGATTAGAATATAGGATCTCATCGACTTATTTTATCACCTTCCTTAATTTTATTTTGCACTCTTATTTGATAGCTTGTATTGCATCTTGCTTGATCCTTTCACAACGTTAATCTTATCTTTTCTTTCGTGCTTGATAGGGGTTAGGAAGGTAACTTATACTAGGTATATACACTATTGTTCAATAACACTATTAATTAAATTCTTATAAGTTTGGTCGTATGCCTCATAACCTAGTATCACATAGTCCTTTTGACCCATTAATGAAGTGTAATTGAATGACACCAACTATAGGCTTGCATAAGAAGATAGTGTTTATTTAGACTGTAGAACTTAGAGGCCCATACCCCCATTTGGTCGACTATAGACTTATATAAGAAGTTAGTATGGCAACTGTAGAGGCACAACACCGGTCTTCTTGGTGAACTTAAATTATTTTTTACTTCCTTCATCATAATCCAGCGTACTTATATTTTCCGGACTACCTCCGCTTATGCTGCTATTTTATAGCCTAGTTTTGCAAGCTTATTCTTTTATTGAGCTTGTTCATGACATATGTGTTATTGGGGACGCCTACTAATATATTGTCTAAATCAGAATCAGTGTATTACAGTCTGATCAACCTTAATGCACTTGGTTCGCTCTTCGCATAACTACTTTACATGAATTGAGATATAGTTGACTCAGCTTGTTAGACGAATATACTTGCCCTCTAGACATGTTCGAGCATATCGTATCGGTTACATAACTGTACTGATATGAGCATGCAAAAAAGAATTTATTCAAAATAAGATTTTAATCCACAACTGCCCTGATAACTCTCTTTTTGAATTCTTTAAATTGCCTTAAACCCCGTACTTGTATTCTATCACCTCCTCATTGAATTCTTTATTATTGTTTTTTTGTCTTCCCCTATTTTGGAAAGACGAACGTTCGTGCTTGGTATAAGTTTGATACATGGAGAGTACTAGATATACCCCATAGGCCAATCACATTACTTTGTGACTACCTTTTGTAATTAAGGGCATATCACAATGTGATATATTTGGTTTTAAAACTTTTGAGGATATGTTAATATTTTAACTAGATGGCATATCCACGTTGCTAATGGATGACACGAGTAGCAGTAGTAGTATTCTCTTTCTATCACCATCTCGTCCCCTTGGGTTGCTCATGTTCTCTTCCATATCCATTCCTTATCCCATGCTTAATTCTTCCTATCGTCGTTACATCTTTTCATGCCATCATGAATTGTTGATTTACTTCAACCTCACCCTTTATTTTGTTAGTTAAAACATAACCGGGTTAGTAATGATTAATAACTAAAAAGATGAGTTCATAATGATAACCCTTATATATATGCACTATAACAATATATGTATTCTCTTATTATTATTTTTAACCTTGAGTAGCATCCTTTAGTCTAACATGAATTAGTGGGATTGTTGAAATAATTCATACTTCTAATAGTTTTATAAAGTTAGTCAAGACCTTAATTGTTGCCCAAAAACTTAGACTAAGCTTAGGAAAGAGTTGAAGGCACTTGTTACGAACTGATGACTATGACAAATCATTGGCGAGGTAGCGACAGCTACAGCTAGACCATTATAGTAGAGTAGTTGAATTATTTGCAGACATACTGGCCAGGTGGCGTGGCAGTATTAGACTACGATACTTAACGGTTACAGAGAAAAATTATGGTTGTGAGATTCCAGACAAGTATCCCAAAATTTTTGACCCAATGAATAAATTCGTCTTACAACCTAGACAATAGCCTCAAAAGACTTTGACTACTAGTAGAATTCTTGTAAGTTGGGTAGTGTAGATGAGTTAGAGGATAAAAGAATAATGTACAAACAATAAGGGAGGAAAGTGTTAGGATGGCTGACCATAACCTTTTAGGAAGCGCCGTAAGCTAGCAATGAAGTGTTAATAGCTATAGTAATTTATTACGAATATGTGTTAGTGTTAATTTCGAGGATAAAATTATTGTAAGTTGGGTAGAATGTAAGCCCCCTAAATTTTTAAATTTTATTTAAAGTATTTTATTAAATTATTAATTTTTATAGTATTTTCATAGTTAATTAGAAAATAAATGTTATTGATTAATTTAATTACAAAAATGCTCATTTATAATTATTCCACAAAATAATTTTTATTATTTTTGGAGTCTTGTTAAAGGGTGATAGATTTTCTAGAATTTATTTTCTGTGCAAATGTTCTTTTTATTTTTATTTTATATAATCTCATATATATATAAATATATATATGTGAATAAAAATATAATAGTAATAATAATAATAGTAATACTAGTAATAATAATAATGTTGTTAATAATAAATAAAAAGGAAAAGAAAAAGAAAAGAAAACAAATAAAAAGAAAAAGAAAAAGAAAAAGAAAAGAAGAAAATAATAATAACTAAAACTAAAACTACCTAATTCCTACTAACCAAACCAAACCAAAACACAGCAAACCCAACTTCCCCCCCCCCCCGCGGCTCTCTCTCTCTCCCTCTGTATATATATATATATATATATATATATATATATATATATATATATATATATATATATATATATATATATATATATATATATATATATATATATATATATATATGATAAACCTAACCCTAACCTTAATCCCCGACGCCTACACCCCCAGCGCCGACCGCCGCCGCCCCGCGCCAACCGTCGCCGACCTTAAGGCGACCACTGCGCAGCCGTCGGCAGCCGCACACGCGCGGGGAACTTCTGCAGCCGCGGACAGATGCGAGCCCTGCAACCCCATGTTCCCACGACGCGTTCTCCTCCGCTTCTCGATGGTTTTTTCGAACTGTCTTCTCTGGTACGTTCATAACCTAAGCCTCTAGGATTTTCTTCAAGCGGGATAAGTTTTTATGCCCTGGATTGGTCAAAAAATTGACCGAAAGTTGGCCGAAAAACTGACTAAAAACAGTCTAGAATTTCAACCCAAACTCCTATGTTCATGCATAATTTGCCACCAACCTGTTTAATATTTTCAAAATCTAATTAAAAGGTTTTCTTCTCTATATAACCGAGAATTTAACTGTTCTTTTAGTAATTATTAATTCATTTTATCTGTTAAATTATTCGGCCTCCAAAATGACCAAAAACTTGATATTCTAAAACTAAAAAATTTATGATACGGAGTGCGCCCCGCCAAACGGGATCGACTCGTCGCGTACCAATTGCACCGAAAGGCGCATATGGTATATCTTGATGTGTGGACTTTCGCGAAAGTTGATTCGGACGTATGTGCGCGTCGGAATCAACCCGTATCCGTAAAAGTCTCTGTATCGTGACCTTTGCAAACCACCACCCCACTTTGTGTACGCTCGTCAGAATATGATGAAACTTTCGCCATTGGATTTGTGGTATCATGCTGGTCCTGTGACCCAAGTTTCAAGCGATTCTGAGACAGTTGACCAAGCCGCCTATTCGTGGGCCCCACGGTTTGCCTTGAAGGGCAAATTTGTGATCGACTTACTGGAATCCAAAAGTGGACATACCATTAAGTTCGTATCGACGTTTAGAATTTGTTTGACCTATAATTTATCCTATTTAGAGACATTTACCTCTGGTACGTATTTTCATGCAAAGTGGGACACATGTGGACCCCGATTTGATCTGAAATTACCGTTTTGTTCCTGTGTCCAAATTGGACGAAAGAGTAGACTTTTCTGACTATCTCGCTTATTCTGGGAATATTTGTGATGTTTATTTCAGCATCCAGAGACGTTCATTCTGATGTCATAGTTCTGATCCCTTGTGCTTGACGTCTAGACGCTTACACTTCGCAGCTTTCTTGCCAGGCAAGTATACTTGCCAAATTGCTTACAGTACTTTTTATGCTTATCATATTTTTATATATTCATTATATATGTGTTTTTTTCAGTCATAATTATATATTATATATGTTGACACACACTTGACACATAGTATCATGGGAGGGGAGGACAATCAATAGGCGTATGGGCTACCCACTCTGGTAAATCGTAGTAACTAGCACGCACTACGGTAGTTGTGCCGCGATGGTCGCTACCTCGCGGTATGTCAGCTTCTGGTGTCACGATAGCCGCTACCCTCGCGGTATAACTGATTTTGATGTACATGGACGTGTGTGTGAGTTGTGAGATAGATAAAGTAGCCTACACATGCCCATAAGTTAAAAAGTTGTCCTCATTATGCATTTCATATAGATTGTCTAGTACAGCATACTTATATATTTCCAGTCTATTATGCATGTTTACTGTATTCAATTGGCATGCTTCTATGTATCTTGTTACGTCCCTCTGAGGACCTGGTCCCTTTCCAAGTGTAGACGATCTTGACTATTCGCAGGAGCATGGATCAGGACTTGCTACTTATCTCTCTTTCAAGGAGGTCTTCTCTTCGAGTCTCATTGTTCATTAGATGTACTTATTTGGTTTCTTTTACATTCTAGTTTGGTAGTGGACTTGTCTCCATCCAATTACTTGTTCTTATCAAGCATTTTATACTTGATTCAGTTATATAGTTGTTTGGTTATTCATTTTTATTTGATTCTGTGGATGAGATCTAGTTATGCCCTGTGACTTATGACATAAATCTATACCACTTGTAAATTATTGTTCATAATACAACGTACGTACGTATTATGGTTTTCATATATTGGAGTTGCCATATACATACGGCTGACATACTTACGTATTCCTAGTCCTACGTATTTTGGGACTGGGGCATGACAGAAAGTGGTATAAATATCTTCGGATGCTAAAATAAATATCACCAACATTCTCAAAATAAGTGAGATAATCAGAATAACATACCCATAAGTCCGATTTGGACACACTTTGTACCAAAAAATGTGCCATAACTAAAGGTCTCTAAATTTATAATATCTTAGGTTAAACTAATTATAAACAATGATACATACTCAACGGTATGTCCATATTTGGATTTCGATGAGCCAATCACAAAATTATCCGTCGAATTGGATTGTGGACTCGTAAAACGACGATCCGGTCGACTATTTCAGAATCGGACGAAACTTGGGTCACACTAGTCTCTATAATCAATATTTATCAATTAATATCCTGAATTATAAGTTAAACATAAAAATAAACTATATTTGCAAGTCCGAGATTCGTGGCACGCAAATCGAGGTATTCTGTTGACCGAAAAGTCAACTAATACAAACCTAAAATTTGAGTATACAAACATGTAGATTTTAGTGCTACAAGAATTTTGGAATCAACAATTTACATGATTCTCGAATCGATTACAAAATATCGTAGTTTTGGTTTTCATATTACTGTTTCTATTGTTTACTAGCCGCCTAGAATTTCTATAAACTAAACAGAATATAATCTAACCTAGTAAATACTGGATAAATTATATACTATAGATCTCTATGTCAGGTTTCTGAAACATTAAATATATCATGAAAATGAGTTCGGGATCTCGTGTAATATCGAAAACAATTAACTGGAAAGGTGTCTCAGACAACTGACACTTAAACAATTTTATAGAATTGTAAGTTTCAAATTACTGAGAAATAATTACATATCCAGGAAGGTTATCTCGATATGGTTCCAACAAAAAATGGCATAGGATTCTGACTTCAGAATTGATCGCAATGTCTCCGCGAAGTTCATAGAACCCTAAAACCCTCTCTAGAGCAACTCCCTCTCTCTAATTAAATATCAGCAGAAATTAATTAGGGTTTACAAAATATATAATATATATGTCACGCCTCAGTCCCAAAATATCGAGGGACTAGCCACGTGGCAATGGCCAGCAGCACAACTCCAATGGGCAAACCCAATTTAATGGATCCATTAGAGTGTACTTAAGCTGTAATAAATATAAATGCTGTCTACACCAACTAATCCAACAAAATAATTCTAATCTCATCCACAAAAAGAAACCTAACTAAATATGATAGACTAATCAAGATAACAGATAAAGGAAATAGTCCATCATTAAGTCAATATATATAGTGTCTCGTGGAACAACCCGATAAAATAAGTCAATACATAAGTCCATGAGTCAAGATATGAAATAACTGGAAGCATAAATAACTGAGTATGTAACGGAATACTCAGAAGAAATCCTCTGGCACAACCTCGTCTTCTGGTGCTAGTACTGCTCTAGCATCATCTCATGTCCCGTAAACCTTGGGGTAATCCTCCTCTGCTATACCTGGGAACATAATCCGGATCCAGGTCCTCAGGGGACATAGCAAGATACAAGAATAACTCAAGCCAAATAAAATGCAGTAAATAAAAATAGATCCTCGAGGCAAGCTATGTAACCAGCTATGTGAAATGCAAGTTGAGAGCATCACTAGTACTCAGGTTACAAGCTCTGTGTCGGCGAGCCGGTAGCAGTAGTATCACATAATGGACAAAGCTCTGGAATAGAGACTAAAGCACCACAATAATAAAATATATATGTATGTAATCAGCCTGTAGCCTGTGTGTCTCTCCCCACCCAATGTAATCACACGTCTCTTATTTACGACGTCTCATGTCCATAACACGCAAGATCATGACCACTAACTAGTACAGCGAGTCATAATAATATCTATGTATATGCAAGTCTTATGTCACAAATCCTATAAGCCTATACATAATTACCATGAATAACGCAGGAAAGATTTTGTCACATGAATAGTGTCAAGTATCCTATGGTATAACGTACTTGATAAAGCAAGCACGTAAAAATATATAGGATCGTGGTATCGATTCTCTAAGTAAAGTTACACGACTCTGCGTACGACGTCGACACCCGAATCTTGTTCGGACGTTAAGCAATGTCTCACGGTCCTAGGTTGAACCGGTACATCACAACAGTATATAGAAATAACTCAAGCAAAATAATATCACAAGATCTACTGCGAGTTGGCAAGGTACACTTGCCTGTGTTTTAAGCTCCGTCAGTTGCTCCGAGATAAGTGAAATCTCCAGGTACACCTCCGGATACTGAAATAAACATTACCATTACTCTCAAAATACTTGAAATATCTAGGATTGACTACCCATAAGTCTAATTTGGATACAGGGGCAGAATTGACCGTTTTGGGTCAAAGCGGGGTCCACATGTGGCCCACTTTGCACCAAAAAATGTGCCAAAGATAAAATTCTCCAAATTCATCAAACTTAGTGTCTACGAGTCCAGAACGATAATACAAACCAAACGGAACATCCAGAACTGGATTCCGATGAGCCGGTCACAAAATTGTCCATCAAGTGGAACCGTAGAGCCCATAAAACGGTGTTTCATTAATGTTCTCAGAATCAAACCAAACTTGGGTCACAGGACCAGCGTAATACTACGAATCCGATGGCGCAAGTTTCGTTGCGAAATAATAAGTACACATAAAATTATGACGAGTGTCAGAACAAGCCGATACGGGATTTTTTGACGGATATGCGTTAATTTCGGTGTGCACGCACATCCTAATCAACTTCCCTAAAATTTCAAACGTTCGCATTGACGATACGTGCCTTTTGGTACAATTCACACACGGCAAAGTTGCCTCATTTAGCGGAATGTACCCCGTTTCAAAAAAAGTTGGGTTTAGAAAACCAAGTTTTTGGTCAAATTCAACAACGAATAAATCACAACATACAACGAATTAAAATAAACTAATTAAAGAGATTTGTACTCGATTATATTGTCTAAATTATTGTTTAAGTGAAAATTAAAAAATATTAACTAGGTTGGAAAAAAATAGACATGAACATGGGTGATTGGAATAGTTTCTGAACTACAAAATTGGTCATTTTTTCCTGTTTTGTGTCACGAATTACGACCGACACCGGACACGATAGGCCGAACTAATTATACAGAGTTCAAGAGGGTCTTGTGGTCTTCGCATAGGATTCGATGGGTCGACATTTAGTTAACTGTGCAGGGAGATACAGGGGCTAGAAGTAGCATACCTTGTTGTGTGCTGTTGCTCAAAATTTGGATGGCTACTTTGCGGCGACGTGCGGAGGCGGTCCGAGGATCGTCGGAGGCTATAGTTGGTCGGGGTGGTAGAGGAGATGATGGGGGTGAGGGTCGGCTAGGTTGGGGATTACATAGGGTGGAGGTAGGGCGGTTACAGGGAGCGGAAGAGAGGGGTTGCGGCCGGTTTCGGGAGGGAAATCGATGGGGTGCGGTCGGTTACAGAGGTTTGGGGTGGAGCACTGTAGCAGCGGGTTTCGGGTTCGGGTTATCGGGTAGTGGGTTCGGATCTAGGTTTAGGTGGGTTCGGATTGGTTTGGTTTAGGTTGGTTTGGGTTGGTTTGGTTCGGTTTGGGTTGGTTTATTATAAAACAATAAATACATGGCCATTAAAAATAGTTTTGGACCCCAGTAAATTCCAGAAAAATTACACAATACTCTATTATTAGTAATACACCCAAAAATATATTTTTTGCCCTATTTTAATTTATATAATATACAAAAATATAAATTCATGAACGAACATTTATCATAATTTGCTAAAAATTACAGAAAAATCTCCCAAAATCTCAAGAATTCATAATTCCAATAATTAAAATTCTAAAATTAAATTCTAAAAATCTGGATGATTACAATATATAAGTCATCGGTTTGTGCGACTTGATGGGACACGTGACATCTATCGGCGAATGTCGTTCAGTATCGATCGGATGAGAGCCAAGCGGTTCGGTTGAGTCCCAAGCCGACTCAGACTCAGCTTGTTGATCGCCTCAGGGTCACACTGGCACACCTACGTGGGTTGGACACTCGTGAATGATTGGTGATGTCCTATCCATGTTGCTAATAACTGACTGGTAGGCCCTACAGATGGGTAAGTCGGCTCACTGGTATATATATGTATATGTATATATATATATATATATATATATATATATATATATATATATATATATATATATATATATATATATATATTTATAGTCAGTTTTATTTTTCAGAAATTAGTTATTACTTAGGTTTAGTTATTTTCAATTGAAAACAAATATGTAAAATTTTCAGAAAATTCTACAAAAATTCTAAAAAATTATATTTAGACTTTCTAACTGCAATTAAAAAGTTTGGCAGTATAGTAATTTTGTATGGCTTCACAGTATTTTATGAAAGCTATTAAAAAAATATTTTCCTAAGTTATAATTATCCAAAAATTCTAAAATGCCATAAAAAGGTTCCTAAAGTTATATGTGAGCCTATAGGAGATATAACTAGCATAGTGTTGTATATTTGGGGTAGTATGATCTTGGTGTAACATGTGTTTATGTGTAACTTTCACGATTTCTAAAAAATTCAATAATTATAGTTACTAATTTTTTTTTGAAATAGAAGGATTATATTCTACCAAACTTACAAGAATTTTGTTTCGAAATTAAAACTAAAGCACGATCTATGAGTAAGGGAATGCAATGTGGTAAAAAAGAGTTAAGTACGAGTACGAAAAGTCATACATCAAACTCGAAAAGATGAGACAAAATAAATGAATCCACTTTCTAAATGTCGGTTTGGTCTAGTTTAGATGAGGTAATGTGGCACAAATAGGTTCAGCAAATGAAGCACTTGCACATGGAGCCGGGGTAGAGAAGGAATGCGAATGAGGGGATGAGTAACCCAAGAGGAAGGGGGTGTTGATAAGATGGATGATGAATCGACAATTCTTGGACATATGGACTTTCTTGGGCTATACATGATCAAGGGTGTCCCTTTACTCAGGAAATAATTCATACTCGATACTTCCTTCATCTCCACCATTCATTGAAATCCCCAAAATTTAAATTCTCAAAATCTAAAGCTAAATCCAATCTATAATAATCTCCTCAAAATTTAAATCTAATCCAATATATCATAATCTCCTCTAAATCTTAAATAAGTAAAATTTATTCAATCGAATCTTAATCCCAATTTCAAGTTTTTTTTTACTTTATAGAATTTTAAATTAAAATTCCATCCTCAAAAATTTAAATTGAATATTCAACCATCAAAATTTTAGATTTTAAATTAAATCCTCAAATTATAAATGATAAATCCAATCTATCAAAATTTGAAATTTAAAAATTGATTCTCAAGACAATCTTCTCTCAAACCCCTATCCTTATTTTTCATATCAACTCATATAAATAATAAATATTTTCTAGAAATTCTCGAAGTCGATAAGCACTTAAATCTCTAAAACTTATCTTACTTGATTGTCACCATCTAAGAGTTTCACTTTCAACATATAAAATTTCCAACTACATTTTAAATTTGACAATACAACTTCTGCCCAACTTAGAATCTACCAGTCTTTCACACAAGACTTTATCCTTATAAAAAATTTCTCAAATCATTCAAGGGTTCATCAATCCTTGTTTAAAAAAATCCCCTTTAATGCATTCTTAATTGCCAAAGTAATCCAACTAACAATATAGTTAACCTATGGGGCATATACTTATTACTACCTATATTTCTATCTTCTATCAAGCATGAGCATTCATCTTTCTGAAGTAGGGGAAGATGAGAAACATAGTAAGGAGTGAAAGAAATATATAATCAAATACAAATACGAGGTTCAAAGGTGATAGTAGAAATCAAAAGAGAGTTGTCAAGATAGTTGTGGATTGAGATCCTATTTTGGTCTATTCTTATTCGTAGGCTCGTATCATAAAAGTTACGTAACCGATACAATATGCTATGACCTACATGGGCTACCATAAAAATTATGTCACGTCCAGTCCCAAAATACGTAGAACCAGAGAACGTGACAATGGCCAACTACATATCATGTAGACTCCAGCTCAACTCGAATATGTATACATTGCTATAGTAGGGTACATCAATATATTAATCACTATATATGCACTACCTTAATCCACAAAGAAAATAAATACCAAGAATGAAGTATATGTGCTAAAGTCGGCCGCCATTAACACACAAGCTCGAGTAGACCCGAGAGAAAAATAGAGTCTATAAATACTAGACTATAACAGTAGAAAATAAGCAATAAAAACAAAAATAGATAAACTACAGAAAATATGATACAAGAATCTGATAACAATACCTGCATATCGAGAAGATAAGAATCGACAACTCTGAAATAACTCGATAACAATCAATGCAGCTAATTTGGAGAGATCACCAGGTCCCTAGAGGGATGTAATAAGATATATAATAACATGCTTTATAAACTGAAGTAAATAATTAAATATACAAAGGAAAACTTAGGGGACAACCTTCACACGCATAGGAAAGATTTAGGCTAAAAAAGATTATGGCGTATCACGAGGCTAGAAGCCACTACATATATAGTCGCATAGTCACTTGTACAACGTGCATAACATTCAACGAACGTCAAAGGCCCTTATCGTAACTCATCAAATCCCATAGTTCCTTTGGAGACTATGGTTTTTCGATTTTGTGTAGGCTATATGCATAATGACTGTCCTCTCCCATTATCCCCACATTGACCAAGTCTTATATACAACTTGTCCAATTTTCTGACTGCTTGAGTCTCTAATATAGTAATCATAGCACTTAACATTTCTAACCATCATGCGCTCCTTGTGAATCGATGATTAGTCGGATACGTAATCCGTGCCCTATCATAAATATCATAAATTATGTCATGTGTGTATCATGGCCAAAGCAGATATAAAAATATCCCACAATCAAGAGATAGTCCGCTAAAATAGAGTTAACGTGCATAAAATAAATAAAAGATACACAAGACGATGAACACCATCGTTTACACCCAAGTTTAGCTTGAACGCACAATTTATACGATAATAAATATGATACAATAATATAAAGTGCTGAAATAAATAATAATAATAGTAAACATAGCAAGGTATACTTGTCTGGTGTCCGGGAAAAGTCTAGACGATGTTTGGACAATGAACTCGTCAAGTCAATAGTAGCACAAAAATGGGAAGATGTACAAACTTCTTCGGATGCTGAAATAAATATCACCAATATTCCCAAAATGGGTGAGATAATCAGAATAGTCTACCCATAATTCCAATTTGGATCCAGGGATAAAAAGATAGTTTAGGGTCAAAATGAGATTCGCTTGTGGCCCACTTTGCACCAAAAAATGTGCAAAAACTAAATATCTCTAAATTCAGTATATAATAGGTCAAACGAAGTCTAGATGATGATACAAACTCAATGGAACGTCCATATTTGGATTCCGATAAGCAGATCACAAAATCGTACGTCGAATTGGATCGTCGACTCGCAAAACGACGATTCGGCCGACTGTCTCAGAATCGGACGAAACTTGGATCACAGTAGTCTCTATAATCAATATTTATTAATTAATATTCTGAATTATAAGTTAAACATAAAAATAAACTACATTTGCATGTCCAAGATTTATGGCATGCAAATCGAGGCATTTTGTTGAACGAAAAGTTAATCGATACAAACCTAAAATTGAGTATACGAACTTGTAGATTTCAACGTTACAAGAATGCTAGAATTGACGGTTTGTACGTATCTTAAATCAATTATAATATATCATAGTTATGGTTTTCATATTACCGCTTATGTGGTTACTAGTCGCCTAGTATTTCTATGAATTAAACAGAATAAAACTAACCTAGTAAATTCTGGATAAATTATATGCTATAGATCTCTATGTTAGGTTTTTGAAACATAAAATAGATCATAAAAATGAGTTCGGGATCTCCCGTAATCTCAAAAATAGTGAACCAGAAAGGTATCTCGGACAACTGACACTTAAATAATTTTATAGAATTACAAGTTTCGAATTACTAAGGAATAATTAAATATTTAGGAAGGTTACCTGATACGGTTCCAACAAAATAATGGCGTAGGATTTTGACATCAGAATCGATCGTAATGGCTCCACGAAGTTCATAGAACCCTAAAACCCTCTCTAGAGCAACTCTCTCTTATTAAAAATTAGAAAAAAATAATTAGGGTTTACAAAATATTATATATATATATATATATAAGTCGGTGGCTTAAGTGGCTTGGTGGGACACGTGGCATCCTTCGGGCGAATCCCGCTCAGGGTCGAATGGTTGAGAGCCAAGCGGGTTGGCTGAGTCCTAAGATGAATCGAACTCGACTTGTTGATCATCTCAGGGTCAAACTGGCACACCCACGTGGGTAGGACACTCACGAATGACTGGTCGGGCCCTATCCATGCTGCCAGTAACTGACAGTGTCACGACCCGCATCCGAATATTCGGGCACGAGTACGTGGATACCCAGCCTATGCCGTAGCATCGGCGGTAGAACGCTGTCTGGGTCAATTCTAACTAACTAAACATCTTAACAATATAAATATGGTACCTGTCAATTATCTCAACTCCAAACAGAGGAATAATATGGTATCTCACAAATGTAACTATACTCAATCACAATGCAAACTAAGGAAGATAAAGCACGAATGGAATAACGAAGAAAAGAATCAAGATACAAACTACAAGTCTAAAATAATATACAAGTCATGAATCTCAATAACAGTCTAATTCAAGTCCATCAAAATATAAACTAAATCTCTGCAGACTCTGCAACTAAGTCCTAGTCTACAGGAGTATCCTCTAATGGTATGCCCTCCCGCAGTTCATAGAATGTAAGACACTGATCCATGAGCCAATCATCTAGAAAAATATATCCAGTCAGGATTGGAGCGAAGTTTATACCTCTGAAAGCAGTTTCAAATACATAATCGAGCATATAAAATAGAGAATAGAAAATAATATAAGATATCTAAACATCTGAGTAAAATAAACTAAGGTGAACAGGTAATATACTGGAATGAAGAACAAGCAATATGAGTATCTGCAATAATGGAAATAACTGAAATCTAACTAATGTGCCTCAGAATACAAGTTCATTATGTGATCGGTTTAGGTTGAACACGAATACAATAAGGTAACTCGATTACAAGTGTGGTATGTAATCGACATATATATGAATACAATGGGGCTTTGATCACATAATCAACTCCTACTCCCCCATCCCCAACTAATACCAATGGATCCAATCACGACACGTTACGAACACGAATATGGGCAAACTGAATACGAGCTGTGTGTGTACACGAATAAGCACACTTAACACGAGCAGTGTGTGAACATGAAATATAAATAATCAATACCCAATACACATGATAAAATACATGTGCAGGAGTACCCGCTGAATAGGTAGGGGATAACATCTCCTACATGATCCATGTAGTACCAGTCCGTGAAATCACTGTGTCAGAATCAAGTATACAGTTCTAGAACATGAGATATATACACTATTATGAAATAAAAACTAACAGAGAAATGTACTCGCCTGAGGTCCTGAGCAAGGTGTGTCTCTCGATACCCAAGCTGGTGTCACACAGACCTATATATGGTATATTGCATCAATACAAGATTTTGGAATAAAAATAAGTTAAACTAGTTCAGTTCTAGGTCATAAAGCCATTTCTAAGTCAAAACAGTCAAACTAGGTCAACTCTAGGTCAAACTTGTCAAACTGGCTATTTTTAGGTTGTATGAGTCTATCTCTAGGATATTGGGTCCATTCACTATATAACTAGGCCACACTAGCTAAACTAAGATACTAGGATACAACCAAAATACCGTATCATAGGATACACAAGTTTTTAGATATAAAAAATACTAATTTATATATATACAAGACAATACATATATTAATCTTAGCTAACTCATGCAACTTGGATACCTTGGCTTTGAACCAATGCGTATCTCACTACCTACACACCCATCTTGATACTCAAACTCAATATCTCGAGTATTGACCAATTACCTTAACATTACCTTGGTGTCATAAGGTAATACAAATCCTAATATATAGCTAACTACCAATACACTAACTATATACTAACATTAACTAGACTATTAAATACTACTAACTACTTAACATACAATACATATCAATATTTATATACATATATACATACCTACATATAGCTACTAATCTAACCAAGTATATATATATGTATCTAACTATTAGCTAACAATGTATCTACATACAACTACTTAACTACTACACTATTGAACTACTAACTAGACCAATAATAACTACTAGCTAACCCCCCCTTGACCTCAACTAGCTGACCTCTTACCTTGTTGTGCCTGCAGGTTCTTGCATTGCTGCCACTGCCTTCAGTTTGCTTGCTGTTGGTGATACTGTGAATGGCTGCTACTGCTCTTTGCTGTGCACTAGATCTGCAAGTTTGCTGCTAACTGCTTGCTGAATGTAGTTTACTGCTGCAGTCTCTAATGATTGCACTGCTTGATGCTGCTCACGCAGCTCGGTGCAGCTAGCTGCTGCTTGTTGGCTTGTGCTGCCCACTACTGCTGTTCTAATCTGAAGGTTGCTGTTACTGCATATGCTAGTTGCTAAAATTGAGCTACTGAAGTTTCAGCTAGCTGTTGGTGACTGCATACTGATTGCAGTTGCTGAATTGCTGAATTGCTCCTTGTGCTTGCTGTTGATGCACACTGAAATTGTGCAGTGCTATATGCTGGCCTTGTTGCTGTTGGTGACTGCTGCAGCACAGTTGTCTTAGCTACTGCTGAATGGACACTGAATTCCCACTGCATTCAGTTGCTCGACCCCTCACATCCACATCCACACACAAACCTATATAAATATACTTCCACACACACACACACACACACACACACACACACACACACACATATATATATATATATATATATATATACATACATACATACATACATACACTCGTATCTATACATATATAGATATACAAACATAAACATATACATATAGATATCTACATCTGCATATATAAACACATATACACATATCACTACATCTATATACCTAGCTACATATACATATAGATATATTATACTAGAGATACATATACATATAGCTATATATACAATATAATATAGATACATACACATAACCAAACAATTATAATAATATATTATTCTAATATATAATACCAAGTCAATTGGAATTAAGGTATAATGAACAAACACGTGGAATGCACCGCACCTGTATCACACTCATTCTATGATACGCTTATGATACGACTCCACCATACAACCAAACGTATCCCAAAGGACACAAGCAAGTCTAAAATAATAATTATGAATAATACGAAGAATTAAATACTCAACAAAGTGTCTGTGTCAAAATATGACATGTACAAACCCCCGTGTCAAAGAAAAACCCTAAATTAACCCGTATCGCCAAATTATTGGGATACGACCTACACGTATCCAATTATGGATACGATACTAGACACACATAATCAAACACATATCAATTTGATCTAATTGACCAATTGACAAACACAAGATATGCCAATATCGAAATTCTCCCAAAATTGACACAAAATATAGTGCCTCAAATCCCGATCCGACCGGGATGTGCACTATATAATTGGGCTTGTGGCTAGTCAGTCTGAGTCGTAGCGATCTTCGGCATCTTCTTGCCACGGACGAAATGCGATGATCCTTTCCAACTCATGGAAAGGCCTCTATTGAAACGAGTCCAATAGTTTTCGTGTTTGGTTGCTTGGTTTTCTTGATTGCCTCTTTGGGATTTTGATTTGGTGTTGCTTTTAATTTGCTTGGTTTTTGCTGCTGGTTTTATCGTTTGGAGCTTTGATTCTTGGAGAGTTCTGCAAGGAAGGATAGGCAAGAATTTTAATTGGTGCTCGTGCTGTTGCAGGTTCGCGTAACTGACGCTTGATCGTTGCTAGGCGGGATTCCTTGTTTCAGCTATCTTTTCCCTTAACCAGTGAGTGGTTTGGACCCTTCTTTCCTACTTCTTCATGCCCACATCTCTAATATTTCAAATGTTCACTCGATGATGCCCGGTTGAACGTATAGGAAATCCTTTGCCACAATGTATGTCAGCCACTAAGAAAGGAACATGGGAATTATAGGCAAATTTTACTATATGCTTGCACACCTTATAATTTGAGTTTGTTTATAAAGGAAATTGGTTATTGGTTGCGGCCTGGTGCCTCGGATAGAGTTTGGACCTATGAGATACAAAAATTGGAACACCGCTTGAGAAAATATGAACTGTTGCATAAGAGATATATTGCTGCTTTACTTCTTTTGTTTATTTCGAAGTGTTGTATGATATATGAATTATTCATACATTTGCATGGTCTGGGATAACTTGTGCACAAGGTTTGGCATTTCCTTGAAATGGCTTTACGGAGCACTGGAACCGTATCGATCCCGAGGGAAATATTTGATTCGTGCTAGTCATGATGCATTGCGGAACCTCCAGCAGGGCTTGTTACCCGGGCTGATAGGGCGCGCCGCTAATGCTTGGAATAAGTTCCTAAGGTGTCGATCACAACAATGACCGCATAGAATAGAATACATGCTAATTTATTGTCTTGTGCAGATAGTAAGTATACTTGTGTTTCGTTGTAGGGAAGGCGTGCATCAGTTGAGTAAGCAACCGATGTACTGGTTGGATTCAATGTTATTTTCATTCCTATCAAAACATGCAACTGATATGAATTGAATTCACTTACTTCTTTATAGAAGATCATCTTAATGCATGCTCGCCCCTAATAAGCTAGTGTCAATTTAGTCGAGTGGGTTCATCCCACTCACCAGTACAAGTTGAGTACTGACCCACGTTGTGGGCATCTATTTCAGGTGCTCAGACGGCACAATGCTAGTGGATAGACGAGGAGGCGTTAGGAGCACCTTTATTTTGAAGTATAGTTGGATCCAGTTCATTTTGGAGGCTTGGACTTTCAATCTATACAAGGGCGTAATGTATGAACGACGTGGACTATCTGATGGAGCGCGCCCTGCCTTTTGAGTTATCTTTTGTAATGCAAATCAAGTAGCCGAGAGGCGCATCAATGTAAACTCTATATAAATTACTCTGAATTTATTAATGAAAAAGCATTTTTTTTCCTGCACTTGTGTTCAAATATCTGTGAATGTGTTTTCTAAATTGTGTTTCAAAATGGGTTCCTATCACTGTAAGTTCTTGCCTTATGAGAGCGCAACTCCAGGCTCGCACGGCATCACGCCCCAGCGAGGACGAATCGGTTCCGTAAAGGATCCAGCGAGGACGATTGAACCTTTCGGGATCGGGGCATGACATATTGGTATCAGAGCCCGACTTCACTTCCTTGGGATTTCAAAAGATTATATAGGAGTTTGATGCGCCTCTCAATTGAGTTGCGTTCGGCGTTCACTACATGAGATGACTCGCCTATACAATGAGCCCATAGATATAAAATCTATCATTTTTGGAGTATTGACAAGCTACTCTCTTTTGTAGCCATGGCAAAGAAAATACTGCAACTGCCAGCAGTGCTCAGCCCATTCAGAGCGATCCAGCAAGTTCTGGAGAATCCGGAGGAGCGGGTTCTACCGGTATGGCGGAACGACTTATGCATCTCATGGAGGTGCAGCAACAACAAGCCGTTACTCAACAGGCACAGTTTGCTGCTCAACAAAAGCAGATGGATACCATGATACAACTGATTGCATCCTTGGTACCCAGCAACGGAGGGGCCACAGTGACGCCTGTCATGCCACCGGCCGTGGCGGTAGAAGATGAGTCAGAAGAAACTCAGCCTCCAGCTAGGAACACCTGCCGTGCAGCAGAGTTCACTAAAATGCATCCACCAACGTTCAACGGACGAGCAGAACCGGATGTGGTGATGGGATGGATTGCAAAACTGGAAGGACTCTTCAATCTGGTTGGCATTAGGGGATCTAAGCGAGTGGCCTGGGCATCGGTTCAACTGGAACTGCGTGCACATGATTGGTGGGAGGCAACTAAGCAAGGGATTAATTATGATGCCAATCCTAACTGCAAAATCACCTGGAAAATATTCAAATCTGCATTCATTGAACAATATATCCCCCGAGCCGAGCGACAACAGAAAGAAGACGATTTTAGCAACCTGGTACAAGGAAGTTTGTTTGTCGATGATTACGACTCAGTGTTTGCTAAACTGGCTAAGTTTACTGGGCACTTCTTGCCTAACCAACAGGCGTGGTGCTATCATTTTTAGAAAGGTTTGAATGACGATCTGCGTAGGGACATCATCAACCAGAAATGTCAAACCTACAGGGAATGTTATGAAGCTGCCCTGAATAGCGAGCGGATCTTTGGGCGCTATCCCCCAAAGGTAGAGGTGCAAACCCCCCGTACCAACAACAACAAGCGGCCTCAGGAAATGGGAGGGTCTGGAGCAAAAATGCGTTCGCACACATCAGAACACAGGGGTCCATCCCAGGCACCGTACTGCAACAGGTGCGGCAAATCAGGGCATCGAGTGAATGAATGTCGGGTTACTGGATGTTTTAAATGTGGTCGTCTGGGCCACAAATAATTTAACTGTCGGAAGGGTAGACCGAATCAGAACAACGGGAATCAGAACAATGGAAATCAGAACAAGGGGCCTCCAGCAAGTGATGCCAATGCTGTGCCAGTGAACCCACGACGCCGAGGTGCTCAAGGCCGAGTCTATGCACTGACTCGGGATGAGGCATCTATATCTTATACTGTTGTGACATGTACTTTACTTTTCAGAGAATTTCCCGCTAGAGTCTTATTCGATTCAGGTGCTACGCATAGTTTCATATCTGCTGATTTTACTATTGAGCATAAATTAGCTTCTACTCCTTTAAATATGAACCTTTGCATAAGTACCCCTTCGGGAGTCGACATGCCCGCCCATGCGATCTGTAGGGATGGTTATATTTGCATCGGAGGAAGGAAGCTTTCCTTAGATGTCATTGTACTAGACATTAAAGATTATGATATTATTCTCGGTATGGACTGGTTGGGTGCTTGCCATGCAACAATCGAGTGCGCGGAGAAGCGAGTCATAATCCGTCTACCCGGCGAGGCAGAATTCTACTATTCGTGCAGCGTTGCACCGAAGACGGCAATGGTGATATCAGCAATTTCGGCTAGACGTATGTTGTATTCGGGCTGTGAAGGGTACTTAGCTTCTGTTTGAGACACCTGGCAGGAATGTACAGATGCAGCTCAGGCTGAAGTCATACAGATTTCCTCAACGTGTTCCCGGACGAGCTACCTGGAATGCCTCCTGATCGTGAGATCAAATTCAGCATTGACACTTTTTCGGATTCGCGACCGATATCAAAGGCACCTTATCGAATGGCCCCATCAGAGCTGAAGGAACTTAAGGCTCAGTTACAAGATCTGTTGGACCGAGGATACATTCGTCCAAGCATTTCTCCGTGGGGTGCTCCGGTGCTGTTCGTTAAGAAAAAGGATGGATCTATGCGGTATTTCGGGATGTAATATAAACGAGAAAAGATTTAATGAATGCGGGAAAACGAGGTCTTGTGCGAAGACCCGCCCCTTTTTTTATTGTTTACAAACAAGATTGTACAAATTCGATCCTACGCGAGGATGTCTAAGTATAATTTATTTAATCTGGATGAATATTGCTATAGGTGTCTGATCTGCAGTCGATCACTTTAGCCCTTGGACCACATGATGTTAAAGAAGTGCCGTGGAAGACAGGTAGCAGCTTCGAGGGTTGCTGAAGAGGGTGGATGCCCGATGCCAAAGTCGTCGATCCCTTCTTTTTGCCTGAGCTCTAGACTCTTCTCTCTCTCTCTCTCTCGACCGTTGGATCTGGTACTGGATCTCTTGATCAGTTTCAGACCTAACTTCTTTGACCCTCTAATTTGTCGACCATGTTCCTTATTGATAGAGGTCTCTATTTATAGAGTTTTAGTGACAGTGACCACTCAATCGGTGTAAAAACCGAGTAGTGGAAAGTACAGTACCCTTTTACATAACGGTTAAAATAACCAAAGCCTGCGTATAGATGATCCTTTGAATGAGCGTGTGACGCAGGTCCAACTAAGGGACAAAACGCGTATAATCGCTACGAAGATCACGGCGTAAAAGCCACGTAGGTAGGTATCCATCGTGTAGAAGAGGTTGGCATAGAAGCCAAATGTCTGTCACCATGGCATAGAAGCCAAATAGTTATCAAACCGACATAGAAGCCGAATAGGCGTAGAAGCCGAGTGGTCATAAAGGCCGAGTAGGCGTAGAAGCCGAGCAGGCACCGAGGCTGAATGGGCGTAGAAGCCGAGCAGGCACCGAAGTTGAATAGGCGTAGAAGCCGAGTGGTCATAAAGGCCGAGTAGGCGTAGAAGCCGAGCAGGCACTGAAGCTGAATGGGCGTAGAAGCCGAGCAGGCACCGAAGCTGAATAGGCGTAGAAGCCGAGTGGTCATAAAGGCCGAGTAGGCGTAGAAGCGGAGCAGGCACCGAAGCTGAATAGGCGTAAAAGCCGAGCGGGCGCCGAAGCTGAATAGGCATAGAAGCCGAGTAGGCACCGAAGCTGAATAGGCGTAGAAGCCAAGCAGGCACCGAAGCTGAATGGGCACAGAGGCCGAGTGGAAGTGGACGTTTTAGCCGAAATTATGGCTTTTGGAGATATAATCAAATCTTCAGCATTAATTGTGAAGATTTGTCATCATCCGGTGCATTAAACGCAGAGGCGTATTTTGAAGGTCTGTCACTTGGCCTACGCATGGTGCAGAGACATGCCTCAGGCATCTGTCAGTATTCGGCACATTAATTTACAGAGACGTGCCTTGAGAACCTGTCACCGCTCTGTGCATAAAAAATGCAGAGACGTGCCTCAAATTTTGTATAAGGTGCAGCTTTTGACGTGGCAGGCGGTTTGTCTTCTGCGGAGCGTATGGAGCTCTCATCTGCCTTTATAAAATAGGCAGCATATTCCTTCGTGTACGTAAAAGCGGTTTACACAAGGAAAATGGCAGTAAATGACAGCCTAGGTTGTAGTTGCCTCGCCATCATTATAGCCGTCGCCTGGGTAGTTGAGCAGTATCCCTTTGTCAGAAGTCGAGACGTCAGGTTCATTGCAGGCTTTGACAGGTTCACTTTGGAGAATACGAAGCGCCCTCGTACACTTCAATGCTGCATGAAAAGAGGATGAGTTTTACGCCATAAAGGCGATGAAGCCCCTGTTTACGCTGAAGCAGCCTGGACGTACTGTCCTACACGGATGGTCCTTGAGCCTGTATTTTATGCTGTGCTTTGGCGGAGAAGCTCTGTTTGC
This sequence comes from Iris macrosiphon, assembly GCA_036927795.1. Classification (NCBI taxonomy): domain Eukaryota; kingdom Viridiplantae; phylum Streptophyta; class Magnoliopsida; order Asparagales; family Iridaceae; genus Iris; species Iris macrosiphon. The sequence goes on from JAYESA010000009.1 coordinate 159,950,890, forward strand.
ACGTTTGAAGGCTCTGAAGTCCTCTGTTTATGTTGCTTTGCATCAATATGCTGCGTAGAGCTTCCAGCGTATTTTTTATGCTTCAACAAGACCCCCTTCAAAGCTTTTAAATTCCTCATAATTTGAAATGCTTTGAATGAAGCATGACCCTCTCCTCGTAACTCAAAATGTTTCTGAATGGAGTTTTGAAACGGTCGAGGCTGACTTTATGGCGGATTCATTCGGGATCGGTGCTCTCTCTCGCCTAAAAAAGGCTGAGGAGTTCTCCTGTTCTTCCCACACTTCCTTCATCATACAGAGATGATGGCCGGAGTTCGTCGAGTCGACTTGAGGAAGAAGGAGATCATGCTCTTCCAGCATGTAAGGAGCCGAAAAAGATGGCATCTTCGAGCAAATGTCCTCCGCAACGATGGATCATGGAAGGATATGATAGCCTCCTTTGCTCGGGATAATCAGCAACTTTGTGTGGTGGTTCTTCGGGAGAGACGAAGAATCGTATTTCACCACGCCGCTTGCAAGTGGCACCTTCTCCCGTTACCTCCGGGGATGAGAGCAGCAACTAGCTCTGTCCCGGCTTGAGTGACGGTGGTCTGTAGGACAGCAGATTTACCCTGCTTTCCTTCTGTTGGAGGATGGGTCTATGCCCATTTTTGTATCCTCCCGCCACTGATCATCTTCTTGGAAGAAGAGGAAGACCTTCACCAACGTGAGAACCTGTCAGAACAGCTTCTCGGTGCGATCTTCAGACGATGATGGGGAAGCCCTTTGTAGACGGGGTTTCCCTCAGATGTAATCATGAAAATGAAGAAAAAACCTTATAGATTGGATTTCCCTCATATGTAATCATGACTTTAATCTTTAATAAAATCGTCTTGCTTCTTCATATGATTATCTTGCCATACTTTGCTGTAAAGTCTGAATGTGTGCAGCTTCGACACGTCTGATTCTTTACTCCGACTCTTTTTTAGAAAGAGTGCTGGGTTCTGTCCTGTCTTTTACGCATAACTAGGGATGCGTAGAAAGCCGCTTTAGCATTCGAGTGTTCGAACTGTCCTGCTGTTTAGGAGTGAGGAACCGCGTAGAATCCTGAACTGTTACTTCTGATAAACAGAGTTTCTTTGTTCAGATATCATCTTCAAGAATGATTTCTTGGAAATCCCTTAGAACAGGGCAAGAAATGGCTGTCAAACTGATTTGCCATCTTGGTAGATAAAATATTCATACTGGAGTCTGGATGAACTTCGAATCGACCCGTGAAGAAGAGTAATTTTTTTTCCAATGTTTTAACTCTGTATGCTTCGGGTACTTGGGATATCTTGAGGTCAAGAAGGAGTATCTTCTGTGTGAACTCCTGTAATTGACCGCCTTGAGGATCGTTCAGATGTACGCGTACTCTGACCTGCATATCTTTCAGATGTGCGGGAAGTCATGGAGCGCGAAATCATGAGTTGGCAGCCTCTGAGCGTAAACTAAACACCATCGAGCATGAAATCATAGACTTTGTAGTTCCTGAGCGTGAAGTCGTAGGTTTGTAGCCTCTCGAGCATAAAAGCTACCGAGCACAAAGGCATCCGGGCATAAAACCTGACTTGTAGCTGTCGAACGAAAAGTCGTAGATTCGTAGCCGTCGAGCGTAGAAAGCTCTTTAGCGTAGAATTATGGATTTGTTGCTTCTGAAAAGAAAATTATTCCAAGCGTGAAGTCGTGGATCCGTCGCCTCCGAGCGTAAACTATGCGCCACCGAGCGTGAGATCATCGATTTGGTATCTGCTGAGCGTGAAGTCGTAGGTTTGTAGCCTCTCGAGCATAAAAGCTACCGAACACAAAGGCATCCGAGCGTAAAAACCATAGACTTATAGCTTGTGAGCGTAAAACCGTAGATCTGTAGCCGTCGAGCGGAGAAAGCTCCTTAGCGTAGAAACCATGAACCTGCTTTGCACGAAAAACTTTTTGAATTCATCGACTGTCCGCCTTCTATGAATAAATAGGCTGACGTGGGACCCAATCATAACCGAATATTAATTAGGAGATTTGGTTCGGGGTCCGAGGAGTCCATCCAAACTCTATATATATCCAAGTTTCTGAGAACTTTCCATCCGTCTTCTGCGAGAGAAAGCTTTCGACTGTTCGAGTTCTGTTTCTTCTTCGAGTCTTCAAAGTTTCCAGTAATGGCTTCGAAACAAACTTCCTCCACCAAGGGAAAGAAGGTTGATTCTTCTTTTCGTTCTTCCGCTCAAGCGAGAGCATCTCTGGTTGGACAAGACGAACTTCATTCTGAGCGGAGCATCCCGCCGACGAGTAGTGCACCCGGCCTGGAAGGTAGAGCTTTTGGGAAGGAGAGAATGACTGAAAATCCTTCGCACACATTGAACGTGACCGCGCTAGGTCATCTTCTGTACTGATAGCCTCTTTGAGGAAGATGATGCACGGAGACGTTTTATCTTTTTACGCCCATATTCCTAATGTGTCAGCGTAAAAACTCTATTTTTCCGTAGTCGAGATGGCAGAGATCTCAAGACTGCCGATGGGGGATACTCCATACGAAGAGTATATTCCCACGAACCGGGAGCTGTGGGGTTCAGACCCTCGGGTAGTGAAAGCCTATCAGGAGCTGATGTGCCACTACCTTGCCTGCACCGCTTTTTATGATGAGCCCTCATATTTGGCTCACATCAGCAAATGGACGTCCTATCTTTTTTTTCACCAGTCCAGGACTGCCAAGCCGGAGAAGGTATTGGAGGGCAAGGATCTGCCTGTGAATCCCCTGAGTGCGCTTAATGCTCAGGTAGTTGAAGATCTCATAGTGGATGCCGGTGCTCCGGATCGGTTCCTCGACGAAGGGACGGGAAAGTATCCTGAAGGCACCAAGGCCTATAGCTATTTGAGGTGCTGTTGCAGGCCTCTATCCAGGGAGGCTCAACTGGCCGACTTCCTCTCCATATGGCTGCGCCGATTAGTAGTGCCGGGCGTCGCATCTGCGGACCGCATTCACCGTAACACGCTCTGGCCTGCGGTGCATCTGGTGTTCGGGGCAAGACTGGGCTTGCTCCCTGCCATGGTGTGCCGTATACAAGCTGGCCTGAGGGCCATGACTGACGGGATGTTCGTCGATAAAATTCGGCGGGATAGCTTTCCCAGGATAGAATTACCAAACCTGTATTTGATGCGGTGGTTAATTCTCCATAACCCCCGGGTGATGTCTTCCGGTTCCGACAGTAGTTCGGAGGGTAGTTTCTTGTTGAACTACCGGAAGTCTTCCTGGAACGTGAACACAGTTATAGACTGTCGACGGGCGCTAGGCTTCAGTCATAGTTGGAAGCTTTTCTGCACCGTCCCTCCTGTACATCGCAATCAGTTGGGGATTAGGCTTGAGGATTCGGGTAGAGAGTAGACCATTCTTTCTCCCAAAGCTTTTAATTGGTTGGTTTGTATTAGACCATCCCATCTGCTGTACAGAAGCGAAGATCATTGCTTCTTGGAGCCCTACTTGCCCAGTCGGTTTGCCCGACAATTTGGGTATGATCAGTTGCATGTGGGCAACGCCGTCACCAGCTTCAGGTCCAGAGGTGGACTCATTGATGGGGCATGGGGATGGCAATATTTTATCATGGGCTGCACTGGGGCAATTTTATCGTGCCTGTCATTACACTCTCCACGGAGCTGTGCATCCTGCATTCGTATGCCCAGTTCTTTGTGGCAACGAACACCTTCCATCGTGATTTTGATATGCATGGAAGCTTTAGGGTGCCCTCTTCCAAGCCTGGGGGAAGAGTTGAAGTCCCCTCGGTTTCTTCCGACGAGGGTGAGTCCGTTACTCCGGATGAGCCTCTGGTGTCGGTCCCTAGGGGTGAAGTACCTCCGCCTGCAGGGGCTTTGGTAGTTTCTGGGAAGCGAAGGGCTCCTGCTCCCAATGAGACTTCCCCTCGTAAGAGGAAGAAGAAGACGGTAAATCGTTCTCTCCGGATTCCTGGCATTGATGCTCCTGGAGGTGAGCTTGCATCTCCCCGTGCTGGGGACGATTCTTTGATTGGAGGTTCCTCGCCTTTTAGAGAGGGATTTTCCACAGTTCCGGCTGGTAGTGCCGGAGAATCTCAGCTGGATGCCGCCGTCGCTGCTACTGCTTCAGGTAGTGGAACGAGGTCGCCTTCGGGGCTGAGTATAATAAAGTTCCGTATACCTCTAGCCGGATCGACATCGGGAGGGACTTCTGCCGCACCTGCGAGCGCACCTAGCGCGATTCTAGCCGATGAGCCTCGGTTGGATTTTGAGGAGGACCTGGAAGACTACTTGCCAGTGTCAGTTCGCAGACCCCTTTCTCCAGGTATGACAGCTCGCCTAGCATTATTAATAAATGATTTAGCTGTACAGGCTGCAGATGCGATGTATATGCCGCCGGCCAGGGGTAAATATCGTCTTTTATGCCTCTTCTTTGGGAAAATTAATATTACGTTGATATTAACTTCCTTTTGTCTTCTTTTCAGGGGAAGACCTCTTCGGAGAGGGTGATGTAGATGCGCCCTTTGGCTCTGTGTCAGGTCCTAGTGGTGACACGAAGGTACCTAATTTTAAAGAGGAGACCTCTTCGGGTGCTGGCTTGCCTATCGAGGAGACTCCGGTATCTCAAGAGGAGGACGAGCCCGTCATTGCGACAGTGCCTCTTTTGAGCACGCCGGTCACTTCGTCCGGTGTTGGCGATTCTTCCTTCGTCGTTCCTCCTGTTGAGGCGATGGCTGTGGCGACATCGTCCGTGGTTATTCCTGGAGGGGAAGTTGCCACGATCGCGGACACTCCCCGCGTTCATGCGGACCTAGTTGTGCTGACCGAGCAGAACATCGGGATCTTCTACGCCACTCTGAGAACGCTGATGTCAATGGTGTTGGCGAAGAAGCTGGACTTTGCGCAGCTGAAGAGGTCTTCTCGGTTCTCTATAAAGGTGATCCGGGAATTCGGTGATACCGGGGTAGCCGACGCGCTGGAGGCAATGGTTAATGGTTTGGAGCAACCCATTAACGAATACCTGCAGCTAGCTCGAGGCAATATTGAAGCTCTGGTCCAGGCCAGATATGACTCCTTGACTACGCATTTTGTAGAAAAGAAGGAAGGTCTGAATAAATTCATCGAGACCAATCAGCAGGAGATGGATAAAGGGAAAGTCGTCTTTGAGGAGACTCTCGCCCTTCAAACGAAGTGCCAGGCCGAGCATGACAGCAATATAGCGAGGGTCCACAAACTGGAGACGAAGCTCGCTCAGGCTAAGGAGTGGGCTTCCCAGTCGTCGGAAGGTCTAGATGTGGTGAATGGCCGACTGGTCGCAGCACAACAGGACTTGGCGAGTGCAGGAGTCGCCCGTACCGGTCTCCTTCGGGCTAGAGCCGAGTTGTCCCTCCTGATAGATGACGAGGCACGGTTGGAGCGGGTCTGCGCTGATGTCTTGGATTCTGGGGCTGAGAGGATGGCCGTACTGGCATAGCAGCTTCGTGACCTGACATCTCCCCCTCTCTGATGTACTTTTGCTTTTTTGCTTTTCAAATGTACTTTCGCTCTTTTCTGGGAATAATAAAGAGGCCTTTTTATCTGACTTTTCGGACCCACCATTTCGGAATGTAAATGACAGGTTTGGGTGAAAGTGATATCAGAGGTAGTATGGACGTGATATACTTTCGGTAAGTTTTTAGCAGAGCATATCTATTCAGAGGTCATATGGACATGACAGAATATGATCCAACTAGTTTCGTTTTGGAAGTAGTTTTGTCAGAATGAGATCACCTTATTCCACTTGAGCAGAGGAGGTTTAAGCATAGTACCTCTTAAGGAATTTGCCATTGATAGGAGCCATTAGCAGGTCTCCATTAGGCTGGGCTAACCTGTAAGCGCCGTTTGAGAACGTTGTCTCGATCACGTAAGGGCCTTCCCATTTGGGCTAGAATTTGCCTTTACTCCTGTGAGTAAGAATCATCGGCCTTCTTACAGCTAAAACCAGCTTGCCGGCTTTGAACACTCTTTCCTTTACTTTTTGATTAAAAGTTCTGGAAATGCGTGCTTGGTAGAGCGCGATGCGCTGCTGAGCTTGGAGATATTTCTCGTCTAATCCTTCTAGCTCTTGAAGCCTTAACAGTTCATTCTTTTCTTGAGTTAACTCGTTAGCCACGGCTATCCTGAGTGACGAAATTTGAATCTCGATGGGGAGAACTGCTTCACTCCCGTAGACCAATGAGAATGGCGTGCAACCTGTCGGTGCTCGTATCATTGTGTGGTATGCCCAGAGACATTCTTCCAGCTTCTCATTCCAATCTCTTTTATTCAAAGAGACGAACTTCTTTTAGAGCTTGATAATGGTTTTGTTGAAGGCTTCCGCCAAACCATTGGCAGCTGGATAATATGCCGTGGAGGCCACATTTTGTATCCGATTTTTATCGCAAAATCGGTGGAACGCATGGCTAATGAACTGAGGCCCGTTGTCATGGATTATCCTTCGGGGAACCCCAAAGCGGTAAATGACGTGATGCTTGATGAAGCTGGTCACATTAGTTGTCTTTACCTCAGCAAGAGGGATCGCCTCTGCCCATTTGGAGAAGTAATCTGTGATGGCCAGTATGAACGGGTGACCTTTGGAAGAAGACGGGTGAATAGGGCCAATGATATCCATACCCCATGCTTCGAAAGGCCAGGATGCAACCGTAGGGTGTAGATGTTCGGACGGTTGATGTATGAAGTCTGCATGAACCTGACAGGCCCTGCATCGTCTGGCATACTGGATTGCGTCTGCGATCATAGTGGGCTAGTAATAGCCCATTCTTCTGATACGATCCTGTAGCTTAGGACCGGGTTGATGTGCCCCACACACGCACTCGTGAGCCTCATGGATATTCCGCTGTGCTTCATCATCAGAGAGACATCGTAATAATAGCCCTTCATAAGACCGGTGATATAGGCATTGTGACGATGCGTCGAAGTAGAAGCGTAATGATCGTCTTTTGACGGATATTGCTTCTTTAGGCTCTTCTGGCAAGATTCTGTATGCTACAAAATCTATAAAAGGACTTCTCCAGTCTCTCCTGCGAGGATCTGTGTTCACCGCATTGTTGCGTTCGATGTAAAAGTTGTTTTTCACACAGAATAGGTCTCTGTTAAGAAGGATTACCGAATTCTGCCTTCTTACAGGGGTGGCTAGATCTGCAGCTAGACTGGCTAGGGCATCAGCTTCCAGATTCTGAGATCGAGGTATATGCTCAAGGAAGAAACCTTTGAACGTCATGGCTATCTCGACCGTTGCTCGGTGATAGAGGATGAGGTCGAGATTTCGGACTTCATATATTCCTCTGACTTGGTTGACAATCAGCAGAGAATCACCGAAGGCCTCCAGAGATTTGACCCCCAGCTCTTTAGCGACTTGGAGCCCGATTAGTAGAGTGTTGTATTCTGCCACATTGTTAGAACAGGGCTCGCTAAGAGAATATGCTTGGTAGATAACGAGTTTATCAGGAGTTACTAGGACGATCCCTACTCCTAACACCACGTTTCCCCTGGGACCGGTCCTGGAGGCGCCATCGAAGAACAGTTGCCATGCCTCACCTTCCGTTACGGAGTTACACTCTGCGACTTCGTCGGGAATGTCTTCGTACAGTTTGGAGGCTTCCGGGATCGGATGAGCAGCTAGAAAGTCAGCCAATGCTTGGCCTTTGACGGACTTCTGAGGGACGTACACCATGTCGTATGGCGTTAATAACATCGCCCAAGTCACGAGTCGGGAATTAAGGACACTTGGCTTGCTCATTAGTACCCGAAGAGGATTGATCCTGGAGATGATATGAATGGTTTGGCCCGTGACATAGTATCACATTTTCTGAATAGCGAACATCAAAGCCAGGCATTCTTTCTCCACAGGGTTGTACCGGTGTTCGGCTCCGACCATCATCCTGCTGAGGTAGTAGATAGCCTGCTCGTAGCCCATATCGTTCTTTTGTGTGAGAAGAGCTCCCAGGAAATGATCTATTGCTCGAACGTATAGCACGAACGGTTTTCCTATGACGGGAGGTACCAGAACTGGTGGACTGGTGAGGTAGCGCTTGATATCCCCGAACGCTCGCTGACAGTCTTCGTCCCATACGAAAGATACACCTTTCTTCATGAGGCGCGAAAAGGGCTGGCATCTCCCGGAGAGGTTGGATATGAATCTTCGGATATAAGCCAGACGACCTTGAAATCCCCTGAGTTTCCTCAGATTGTGGGGCGGTCACATTTCTAAGATGGCCTTAACTTTATCAGGGTCTACTTGAATGCCTTTGGCGGTGATGAAATATCCCAGAAATTTGCCGCTAGATACCCCCAAAAAGGACTTTGTAGGGTTCATTTTGAGTTGATGTTGGCGCATCAATTCAAATACTGTCTTCAAGTCTTGGATGTGATTATCCCTGAGGCGGCTTTTGACAGCTACATCGTCCACGTAACACTCCACTGTCTTGCATAAATGCTTGTGGAATATGTCACTCATAGCTCATTGGTACATAGCCCCGGCGTTCTTTAATCCGAAGGGCATGACCGTATAGCAGTATACCCCCAGTGGTGACCGGAAGGCAGTATGCTTCTCATCTTCAGGATGCATCTTGATCTGATTGTATCCTGAGAATCCGTCCATGAAAGACATACGTTCAAAACTGCATGTATTGTCGATCATGACGTCTGTGATGGGAAGAGGGAACTCATCCTTGGGGCAGGCTGCGTTCAGATCTCGGTAATCGATGCAGATCCGTACTTTTCTATTCTTCTTTATGACCGGGACAACATTGGCGACCCAGTCGGGATGTTGTTCTTCACGAATGAAGCCGCATGCTATTAACTTCTTGACTTCAGCTTCAATGGCGTCTATCATGTCTGGGCGGAACCGACGTTGGTGCTGCTTCACAGGCTTTGAATCGGGCAGTATGTTGAGTTTATGAGTAGCCACCTTTGGATCAAGACCTGGCATATCCTCATAATTCCACGCAAAGACGTCGATATATTCTTTTTTCAGCTGGGTAATTTTTTCCCTTTCTTCTTCAGAAAGGTCGTTACTGATAAATATCGGCTTTGGTGAAAGTTCATCCCCTACGTCAATCTGGATAACTTTATCTTTAGTGGGAGGTTCTCTCTGCTCGAAGCGGAACTCCCATTGTGTATCCATCTGCTGAGCCCAAGCGTCATTCTCGAATGGTTCGGATTCTCGTTCATCTGATTCGAAGGAATCCGTTGCTACCATATTTGCTGATAATGTTTGCTCGAGGGCATGAGATGAGCCGGAGGGCGATGAGCCGTCTTGAAAAGAGGAAAAGATATTCTCGTTCGACTTGGAAGTCGTAAAGGAGGTGGCGTACCCTAACCCGAAATGGGTTTGTTGATAGTGGGGATTGCCGAGCAGTGGTGTTCGTCTGCCTTTCCCGTAGTTAAGACCTGGTTCCATCCTCAAGTTGTAACCCATATTTTGCATGATCTTCAAGGCTTGCGGGCTGTACCTGTGGACTTGTATTTTACCAAAATCTTCATCGAAGGAATCCTCTTGTATAGTCTGTTCGTTACGCATGCGGCCGAAGACTATTAAAGACTGACCGTTGCGGGCAGGTGGAACAATGAAGATAGAATCCTCATGTGGTCTATACGTCGTGATGACATTGGATGATGACGTCACTTCCCATATGTACGGATGCTAGGAATCTATAGCTGCCAAGAATTTTTGTGCTATAGGCTCTATATCATCATGGGGAGAGGGTTCCTGATTTGGAATCCGAACGTCGATATACTGGAAAAGAGGTTCTTTATTATTATCAGAAACCGCACTCCTGGTTGCATTTACATCACTCGGCTGCTTGTTGTTCCGAAGGTTGATGATTAAGGGCGGAGGCTTCTGGTTCAGAGTGACCACTAGAGGATCACCCCCTTTCCCTGACCTGGTCTTGTTCAGGTGGATAGCCACAGGCTCTGTGGCTTTTGGACGGGTAGTCCGTCCTTTCACCTTGATTGACAGAGGTTGCTTGGCAGAAGGTTCTTCAGGCTCCCGGTGAGATTCCTTCTCTGCTTGGGCTGACACCTCTTCCGTGTAGTCTTAAGAGTATAACACGGCGTCGGAGTAGTAGGATTCTACTCCTTTAAATGGGTTTAGGTCAGCAACCTCCGTTTGTACTGTCCCTTGGGCGTCTATATATTTGAAGCATTGATGTAGAGTCGAAGGAACGATGTTGTGGTCGTGGATCCACGGTCTTCCTAGCAGGATATTGTAGGACACCTCTGAATCGATGACGTAGCATGTAGCCACTGATCTGAGGTTGCCAATCTGGATCCTCAGGCAAATTTTTCCCAACGGCTTATTTCTTCCGGCGTTGAAACCCACGATAGTAGTGGTGGTGTAAGCCAGTTCGCTGGTAGGAATCCTCAGCGGTCTAAGCAGACTATGAGGAATAATGCTGATTGAGGATCCCGGATCTATGTGAATCCGGTCGACCTCCATGGAACCGACGTATCCGGTGTGGTAGAGGGTCTGTCATGCCTGTTATGTTTTAACAGCATGTCATCTTGAGTGAAAGTGATATTTGGGACCACCTCCATCACACTGTGGCATCGGGGACATGCTGCAGGTTCTTCGTCGGGGGACTTGAGTTGGGTCAAGTATGTATCCGCCTGCATCAATGCCTCACTCAGGGCTAGACGAGTATCTTGGGAGAGCCTGAGTAGCTCGAAGATGGACAACCTGGCCGGTGTATTAGCCAGTTGGGCCAAGATGTCAAAGTTGTACGGCTTCTCTAAACCTTTGTTTTGAATGTTTTTCACAGGTTTATCGAAGCGCACTTCTTTCTGCTTCCCCTTGTCCGCCGAAGTTGGTCTCGAAGGACCGGCCTCTGGTACGGCGGGCTCTAGTTCCGAAGGCTTGGCAGCTGAAGCGTCTGCAGGTGCATCTTCCTGACTTGCTCCGTAGTCCTTGAGGTAAGCCTTCCCTGAACGGGTTGCTGTGGCCAAGACCTCATCTTCGTCTGATGTCAAAGAAGTCGCAACCATATAGCATGGCTTGCTTTTGGAGTTCTTCCTGAACTTAGCTTTAGTAGCATTAGTCTCTTCTTCGAGCTCCGATACCAAGTCTGGGTGAACCCACATAATCTCGCCTCTCCGGGTAGTTAGGGGTAACAGGTCGTGATTTTGACCCCTAACCGGAGGGAGATTAACGATGTCCATCGTTGTCCAAGAAATAGGTGTAACACCGTCCGGTACTTCTTGGGGAAGCAGATTGCCAAATTGTAGAGAGATCATGTTGGCCGTGACCGTCTTCTCGCTATTACGCAGGGTGATGGATTTAGCATCGATCAGCTCATGGATCTTCCTTTTTAGTATGTAACACGCCTTTGTTGGGTGGTGTACGTATCTGTGGAAGATGCAGTACTTGGGGTTGTTGGCGCTGCCGGCCTCACTAGGCCGCCTCTCCTCCGGAAGGGTGATTTTGCCACTTTTGACGAGACACTCGAATATACTTGGAATATCGTCGTCGTCGAAAGAGTATACCTCTACTGGCCTGGAAGTCCCTGGTTTTGTCTGCGTGGTTGCCACAGTCTTCTGTCTGGACGTATTGATTGCCAGAGCTTCTTTTCCTTTGGAACTGCAAGGATGGTCGCCGTTGGGGGATGACCTCTTGCCTCTGTCAGAGGTAGAGATCATGATACCATTATCACGCGCCTTGCGACTGTTGTCCTCGGCGTCTGCCGCTGAGATGATGAATGAGGGCCAATCATGGAGCTGACATGGTCCTGTGAACACCGAGATCACGAGAAGAAGGTTCTTCCTGCAAATGTCCACCAATGCTGAGTCTGGAACTCCTGGAGGCATCTGTAAAGTGGCTTGGCGAAAACGTTCGGCGAAGGTGCGAACGTCCTCCTTTTCCCTCTGCTTGACTTCGATGAGAGAGGATATAGACATGTCTATTCCTCCCTCGTAGAATCGTGTGAAGAATAAAGCCTTGAAGTCTTCAAAGGAAGTAATGCAGTTGTCTGCCAGGCTGCGGTACCACTGGTAAGCTACTCCCGAGAGACAGCCCTTGAATACCCGGACGAGGAGGGCATCATTCCCTTGTAGAAACACCGTCATCATACTGAAATAGTTTATGTACTGACTTGGTGATGTTTTTCCCTCGAACAGGGCCATAGTCTGAGGTTTGTACCTCGGAGGAAAAGGGGCCTCTTCCCAGATAGCTGGGTATGGCTGGTAGATTCCCAATTTCTTGAGCCGATCTTTGTGCTTCAAGGCGTCGAATTGGGCTTTCAACTTCCGCACTGCTTGCATCAGATTTTCAGCTGGTAGCAAGACCACGGAATGGTACGGAGTTGGTTGTATCGTGACTCCCGCAGGAGGTAGTATATTCTCCGAGTGAGGAAGTGAAGGACCAGCTGATTCTTGATCTAGAGCAGGCTCTTGGATCGTATTGGACGGTGGTAGATCCACCCCCACACGTATTTGAGTAGGCGGGACCGATGTTCGAGCCATAGCAACCGCCTGTTGAGTTAGATCATTTGGTGCATATTCTCCATCATGGATTGCATTTGCTTCAGAGATGTCTCTAGTGTAGTAATGCGTTGCTCAGCGTTCCCTGATGGCGAGGCTTCCTCGTGTTCATCTCCAATGGCATAAACTCCCATCTCCCTGGGTGTCATTGAAGGATGAGTATAGGTTACTGCAGAAGTTGACTCTATACTCTCAGTATCTGATCCGGGAGACTGGCGACCCCCAATATCGGAATCAGAAGAGCACGAAGTCAGTTATCGCGACCTTGAACGAGTGTTCTGGAACACCCCAGCTTCGGTGTCCCTAAGGAGCATGTTGAATCATCTTCGGCTTGGAGTTCTAGAGGACGGACGTCTTGAGTCTGAGCTTCCTCCAGGTATATGTGAAGCCATGTTCACAGATGCATGCGCGGGCTCTTCTTCTAGGAGAGATGGAGAGTAGCTTAGTCGGTCGAAAACTGGCCGTTTTGCTTTAGAACAGCAACAATTAATCACAATCCTGGGACTATTACAGCAGTGCTCGTTAGGAGGCGTAATAGCCACGCTGGAAGATCCCCTCTCCTTGTGCTTCCGGATTAGATATTTGCGCAGGTTAGGAGGAGTTGCAGAAGAAGAAGATGATGGCTTGTTCCTTCTGTTCCCATTGGTGGGCATGCAGATGATGGGAACCGTAGTCTTTCCTGTGCCACCCGTATACAACATGTTGGCCATCTATGTGGCGGATAATCCCCGGGGAGGGTGTCTTTCCACGACTGGAGCCTTCTTTACGCCTAGGGACTTCGCCTGGCATAATTTGGAGCTTCGCTCTGGTTGGCGTAAAGCTGAGGATGTCCTCAGGCGGCCATCAGCGTCTCGCGTAATTCGGAGGGCGTGCAGATCGTTCCCTTGCTGGCGTAAAGGCCGAGAAGTTGAGTAGGCCGCCGCTCGCTTTCCCTTACGGAGATCACAGGGATCATCTGGTTCTCCGTAGAGGTCAGATGTTATTTTATGCGCGGAGCGTGTCTTGTACTTCTGATTTGGCGCTGAGGCTTTATCAGAAGCTTTGTCTATTCCGCCAGGGACGGGAGACCGAATTTCACGCGCAGAGCGCGGAGTATACTTCTGGGTTAGTGCTGAGGCATTGCCAGAAGTTTTGTCTGTTCCGCCAGGGACGGGAGACTGAATTTCATGCGCAGAGTGCGGAGTATACTTCTGGGTTAGCGCTGAGGCATTGCCAGAAGTTTTGTGGGTTCTGTCAGAGACAGGCGACTGAATTTTACGCGCAGGGTGCGGAGGGAGCAACGCTACAACCTCATTGGTCGGAGAGATCGGAGAGATTGGAGAGTCCACAGGAATGGTAGAGGATGTCTTGGGCATCCAGACCTTACGCAGCTTCCTGTTGTTTTGGTGAGAGAGAGAGAGAGTGAGAGCTACCCTTTGTCCGGAGCATATCTTCATAGGCAGATTGGTCGAACTGGACGACCAGTGTCTTCTTTACGGATCCCACAGATACCGTATCGTGTTGAGCAATAGCTTCCTCATCAGAAGAGAAAGATGTCCCTAGCAGAGTCGCCATCTTGTTTCGGGATGTATTACAAACGAGAAAAGATTTGATGAATGCGGAAAAAATGAGGTCTTGTGCGAAGACCCGCCCCTTCTTTTATTGTTTACAAACAAGATTATACAAATTTGATCCTACGCGATGATGTCTAAGTACAATTTATTTAATCTGGGTGAATATTGCTATAGGTGTCTGATCTACAGTCGATCACTTTAGCCCTTGGACCACACGATATTGAAGAAGTACCGTGGAAGACAGGTAGCAGCTTCGAGGGTTGCTGAAGAGGGTGGATGCCCGATGCCAAAGTCGTCGATCCCTTCTCTTTGCCTGAGCTCTGGACTCTTCTCTCTCTCTCTCTCTCTCTCTCTCTCTCTCTCTCTCGACCGTTGGATCTGGTACTAGATCTCTTGATCAGTTTTTAGACCTAACTTCTTCGACCCTCCAATTTGTCGACCCTGTTCCTCATTGATAGAGGTCTCTATTTATAGATTTTTAGTGACAATGACCACTCAATCGGTGTAAAAACTGAGTAGTGGAAAGTACAACACCCTTTTACACAACGTTTAAAATAACTAAAGCCTGCATATAGATGATCCTTTGAATGAGCGTGTGATACGGGTCCAACTAAGGGACAAAATGCGTATAATCGCTACGAAGATCACGGCATAAAAGCCACGTAGGTAGGTATCCATCGTGTAGAAGAGGTTGGCATAGAAGCCAAATATCTGTCACCATGGCATAGAAGCCAAATAGTTATCAAACCGGCATAGAAGCCGAATAGGCGTAGAAGCCGAGTGGTCATAAAGGCCGAGTAGGCGTAGAAGCCGAGCAGGCACCGAGGCTGAATGGGCATAGAAGCCGAGCAGGCACCGAAGCTGAATAGGCGTAGAAGCCGAGTGGTCATAAAGGCCGAGTAGGCGTAGAAGCCGAGCAGGCACCGAAGCTGAATGGGCGTAGAAGCCGAGCAGGCACCGAAGCTGAATAGGCGTAGAAGCCGAGTGGTCATAAAGGCCGAGTAGGCGTAGAAGCCGAGCAGGCACCGAAGCTGAATAGGCGTAGAAGCCGAGCGGGCGCCGAAGCTGAATAGGCATAGAAGCCGAGTAGGCACCGAAGTTGAATAGGCGTAGAAGCCGAGCAGGCACCGAAGCTGAATGGGCACAGAGGCCGAGTGGATGTGGATATTTTAGCCGGAATTATGGCTTTTGGAGATATAATCAAATCCCCAGCATTAATTGTGAAGATTTTCCATCATCCGGTGCATTAAACGCGGAGGCATGTTTTGAAGGTCTGTCACTTGGCCTGCGCATGGTGCAGAGACGTGCCTCAGGCATCTGTCAGTATTCGGCGCATTAATTTGCAGAGACGTGCCTTGAGAACCTGTCACCACTCTGTGCATAAAAAATACAGAGACATGCCTTGAATCTCGTATGAGGTGCAGCTTTTGACGTGGCAGGCAGTTTGTCTTCCGCGGAGTGTAAGGAGCTCTCATCTGCCTTTACAAAATAGGCAGCATATTCCTCCGTGTACGTAAAAGCGGTTTACGCAAGAGAAATGGCAGTAAATGATAACCTGGGTTGCAGTTGCCTCACCATCATTATAGCCGTCGCCTGGGTAGTCGAGCACTATCCCTTTATCAGAAGTCGAGACGTCAAGTTTATTGCAGGATCTGACAGGTCATTGCAGGCTTTGACAGGTTCATTGCAGGCTTTGACAGGTTCACTTTAGAGAATACGAAGCTTTCCTCGTACACTTCAATGCTGCATGAAAAGAGGATGAGTTTTACGCCATAAAGGCGATTAAGCCTCTGTTTACACTGAAGCAGCCTGGACGTACTGTCCTACGCGGATGGTCCTTGAGCCTGTATTTTACACTGTGCTTTGGCGAAGAAGCTCTATTTGCACGTTTGAAGGCTCTGAAGTCCTCTGTTTACGCTGTTTTGCATCAATATGCTGCGTAGAGCTTCCAGCATATTTTTCATGCTTCAACATGCAGCTGTGTATTGACTACCGAAAACTGAATAAGGTGACCCTGTGGAGCCAGTACCCATTGCCAAGGATAGATGATTTGTTTGATCAGCTGCAAGGTGCAACAGTTTTCTCTAAAGTTGATCTCAGGTCAGGGTATCACCAGTTGAAAATTAAATCAGATGATGTTCAAAAATCTGCTTTCAGAACCCGATACGGATACTATGAATTTTTTGTGATATCGTTCGGCTTGATGAACGCCCCTGCAGCTTTTATGGATCTGATGAACCACGTGTTTCGGTCGTTCGTGGACAAGTTTGTGGTCGTGTTCATTGACGATATACTAATCTATTCCAAGAATGAGGCGGAGCACAAGGAACACCTAAAGATTGTGCTGCAGGCATTACGAGAGCATCAGTTGATCGCTAAGCTCAGCAAGTGTGAGTTCTGGTTGAACAATGTGGCGTTCCTTGGTTATGTCGTCTCGGCAGAAGGCGTCGCCGTAGACCCGAAGAAAATAGAGGCGGTGGTAGACTGGAAGCAACCTACGTCAGCCAGCGAAGTTCGAAGCTTTCTGGGCCAAACGGGATACTACCATAGGTTCGTGAAAGATTTCTCTAAACTGACCTCGCCTTTGACTCGCCTTACTCAGAAAGGGATTATATACAAATGGAGTGATGACTGCAAAACCAGCTTTCGGGAACTTAAGTGGCGTCTTGTTTCATCTCCGATTCTTGCACTTCCAGATGGGGTAGAGGAGTTTCAGATATACAGCGACGCTTTAGGACTCGGCTCTTGGGATGTGTGCTCATGCAAAGGGACAAGGTAATATCGTACGCCTCCAGGCAACTGAAGCCACATAAGAAAAACTACCCGACACGTGATCTGGAATTGGCGGCAATTGTATTTGCACTAAAGTTGTGGAGGCATTATATTTATGGTGTTGCTTGCAAAATCTTTACAGATCACAAGAGCCTCAAGTATCTATTCACCCAACGAGAACTGAACCTCCGGCAGCGGCGTTGGCTAGAACTGATTAAGGACTATGATCTGATGATCGCTTATACACCGGGCAAGGGAAACGTCGTTGCTGATGCTCTCGAAAGCACGTGGGCTCGTTATCCATAAACAACCGTTTACTTTGGGATCTTGAGGTGATGGACATCGAGTTTTGAGTTCGACATCAAGGAGTGCAGCTGGCACCACTCCATCTTGAACCGAGTTTACGTGATAGAATCAAATCTGCTCAGGAGGGCGATCAGTTCCTAGCAAAGGTACACGGACTGATCTCGGCGGGGAAGACGTCTGACTTTATGGCAGGCGAAGATGGGGCCTTACAGATGAAAGGAAGGCTATGTGTTCCTAGCGACCCGGAACTCCGAAGGGAAATTTTGGCAGAAGCACACTACGCAAAGTATTCTTTGCATCCAGGGAGCATTAAGATGTACAAGTACTTACGCGGGACCTTCTGGTGGCACGGTATGAAACGGGATGTGGCGACCTATGTGTCACAGTGCATGGCCTGTCAACAGGTGAAAGCTGAATATCAGAGGCCCGACGGGGAGCTGCAGAACCTCGCTATTCCCGAGTAGAAATAGGACAACATCACTATGGATTTTATTGTGGGATTTTCGAAGACGCCGCGGGGGCATGATGCGATTTGGGTCATAGTTGATCGTTTGACCAAATCAGCCCACTTTCTGCCTATAAAAGTTACTTGGAGCGTCGATCGGTTAGCACAGATTTACATAGACGAGATTGTTCGATTGCACGGAGTACCTGCCTCAATCATCTCTGACCGTGACGGACGTTTCTTATCTCGTTTTTAGACTAGCCTACAGTCTGCTTTGGGAACCAAGCTATAGTTCAGTACCGCATACCACCCCCAGACTGATGGCCAGACAGAAAGGATAAATCAGATACTTGAAGACATGTTACGGCTGTGTACAATCGATTTGAAGACTAGTTGGGACACGCACCTTCCATTTGCAGAGTTCGCGTACAACAACAGCTACCAATCGACCATCCAGATGGTACCGTACGAAGCACTATATGGGCGCAAGTGTCGATCTCCAATCTGTTGGGACGAAGTCGGCGAGCAGCAGGTACTCGGGCCAGAGTTGGTAGAGCAGGCAGTTAAGAAAGTTCGCTTGATTCGGGAAAGACTCCGCACAGCACAGAGCCGACAAAAAAGTTATGCTGATGCCCATCAAAGACCTTTGGAGTTCATGGTCGGGGATCATGTCTTCTTGAAAGTGACGCCGATGCGTGGGGTGATGCGTTTCAGCGTGAAGGGCAAACTGAGTCCCAGGTTTGTCGGCCCCTTTGAGATACTGGAACGAGTGGCAGTTGTGGCGTACCGGATTGCACTACCTCCCGCCTTGGCTGAAGTACATGACGTATTTCATGTTTCTCAACTTCGGAAGTATGTGCATGACCCGAGTCATGTGGTTAGTTTTGAACAATTGGAACTGCAAACAGACTTGTCGTACTCAGAGGAGCCCGTACAGATTTTAGACCAGAAGGAAAAAGTACTTCGCAACCGTACGATGTCCTTTGTTCGCGTGCTGTGGTGGAACCATACAGTTGGGGAATCAACTTGGGAGATGGAATAGGAGATGAAGGAGAAATATCCTTCATTGTTCATTCAGTCGGAGGTAGGGCCTTGTTCTTAAGTTTCGGGACGAAACTTTTTCTTAGTGGTATATTATGTAGTGCCTAAAATCCCGATCCGACCGGGATGTGTACTATATAATTGGGCTTGTGGCTAGTCCGTCTGAGTCATAGCTTAGATCTTCGGCATCTTCTTGCCACGGACGAAATACGATGATCATTTCTAACTCATGGAAAGGCCTCTATTGAAACGAGTCCAATAGTTTTCGTGTTTGGTTGCTTGGTTTTCTTGATTGCCGCTTTGGAATTTTGATTTGGTGTTGCTTTCGATTTGCTTGGTTTTTGCTGCTGGTTTTATCGTTTGTAGCTTTGATTCTTGGGGAGTTTGGCAAGAAAGGATAGGCAAGAATTCTAATTAGTGCTCGTGCTGTTGCAGGTCCGCGTAACTGACGCTTGATCGTCGCTAGGCGGGATTCCTTATTTCAGCTACCTTTTCCCTTAACCAGTGAGTGGTTTGGACCCTTCTTTCCTACTTCTTCACGTCCACATCTCTAATGTTTCAAACGTTCACTCGATGGTGCCCGGTTGGACGCCTAGGAAATCCTTTGCCACAATGCATGCCAGCCACTAAGAAAGAAACATGGGAATTGTAGACTATTTACTATATGCTTGCAACCCTTATAATTTGAGTTTGTTTATAAAGGAAATTGGTTATTGGTTGCGGCCTGGTGCCTCGGATAGAGTTTGGACCTATGAGATACCAAAATCTGAACACCGCTTGAGAAAATATGAACTGTTGCATAAGAGATATATTGCTGCTTTACTTCTTTTGTTTATTTCGATGCGTTGTATGATATATAAATTGTTCATGCATTTGCATGGTCTGGGACAACTTGTGCACAAGGTTTGGCATTTTCGGGGCACTAGAACCGTATCGACCCCGCTCACCAGTACAAGTTGAGTACTGACCCACGTTGTGGGCATCTATTTCAGGTGCTCAGATGGCACAACGCTAGTGGATAAACGAGGAGGCGTTAGGAGCATCTTTATTTTGAAGTATAGTTGGAGCCAGTTTATTTTGGAGGCTTGGACTTTCAATCTATACAAGGGCGTAATGTATGAACGACGTGGACTATCTGATGGAGCGCGCCCTGCCTTTTGAGTTATCTTTTGTAATGCAAATCAAGTAGCCGAGAGGCGCATCAATATAAACTCTATATAAATTACTCTGAATTTATCAATGAAAAATTATGTTTCTTCCTGCACTCGTGTTCAAATATCTGTGAATGTGTTTTCTAAATTGTGTTTCAAAATGGGTTCCTATCACTGCAAGTTCTTGCCTTGTGCGAGCGCAACTCCAGGCTCGTACGGTATCACGCCCCAACGAAGACGAATCGGTTCCGTAAAGGATCCAACGAGGACGATTGACCCTTATGGAATCGGGACGTGACACAAAACACCAAATAACTTTCTCCATAGGCCTCCTATGAACCCAATTCTAATTTCTATGGGTAGCCTTAGCATATGGTGTGGTTCCTTATGGTTAAATTACAGATTTAGAACCTAATTATAGAGTAAAAACTGAATTGTACCTATTGGGAGATAGATTTCCAATGAATTTTCCAAATTGGGTAAAAGTAGTCTCCAACTTGTAAATTTTTGCTCCTCCTTGTAGATCCTTACTTCTTCCTTGTAGATCCTTGCTCTACTAGTCTCCAATGATGAATAGGGAAGGAATTGGGAAGAAAGTTGGGTGTGAATTGGTGTTGGAATGAAGAATTTGGAAGAGAATTTTTTTAGATCTAGATTGGAATGTCAAATGAGAAGAGAGAGACTCTCTCTCCTCCCTAAAGGTGTCAGGTCCCTTGCCCCTTCTCCAAGTTATTATGAAATGCCTAAAACACCCCTTGGGGCCTCTCATGAAGAAATTAATTAAGGAGGGAAGGTTCTAGTCTAATTGGTTTCACTAATTAATTCGTCCTCCTAATGAATTGGCCTACTATTGGGCTCAATCTAAACTAGAATTAAATGTTGGGTCCATGGATCTAAACTAAACTAGTTAGGTCCACTACAAAAGTCCAAAATAAATTTAACATCTAACAATAAATAAATAATACAATAAATAATATTTACGATATACACAACATTTAATATTATAATCCTAAAATAAATATACCCATGCCCAATTACCAAACTACCCTTAGTTGAAAAAATGAGGGTGATAGACAAGCAGGCCCTACAGCTAGGTGGGTCGGCTTACTGGTGTGTGTGTGTGTGTGTGTGTGTGTGTGTGTGTGTGTGTGTGTGTCTGTGTGTGTGTATATATATATATACACACACACACACACACTCACACACACAGTATTAGTGTTATTGTTTAACGCACTTAGATAATATAGAGTGTGACAAATGTTTTAGACTAGTTTAGGTGCATTTTAGCTAGTTCAATTTCAGCCTAGCTAGTTTGGACTAATGGTTAGATTGGGCTAGTAAAATCTATCCAAACCAAGTCCAATTGGACCTAAACTTGGTCCACACTTACTTGGGTTTATATAGACCCAAACCAAGCCTTGATTGGACCATTTTTGGTGCACCAAGCTGCTGTGGACAACAACAAGAACAGCCCATGATGTTCACAATTTTGGGTGTGTCCCCCTCCCTTAATAGTTGACATAACTACCTCCCCACTCATCCATCTCCCCTAAAACTCATCCACAATACTCTTCCATCAGACCTCTACAGCTAAAATTCATTTTCCATCCACTTTTAATCTATTTCCATCATCATCTTCTCTCAACAAGTGCTCAAACATTCAGCAACTTAGTGCTGAATTATGCTATGTTAGTGCCAAATACACTTCTGTACCACCCTTAAACCAAGGTAAAAATGGCTCAAATCCTTCATAACCTTCATCCCCAATCTTTTCCCCATATTTCTATATATATTCGTCAACATTTTCTTCATGTTTTGCACCTCTAGTTTTTGTCACAAGCAAGAGTGGTCCTGCTTAATCCTGTACCAAATATTGCTATGCAAACTTGTTTGTAAGAGTTAAGTACTCTTATTTTTATTCAAATTTGTGCCCGAAACTTTAAAGACCAACTAGCCAACACATTAACCTAGGTAGAAACCATAATTTTAATATGGAAAACCATGTTAAAACATGACAAACACACTCACGAACACAAGAATTCTGATTTAAAATATGTCATTTTTGTACACGAATGAGCATGTTTAGTATTTGATTTGATTCTGGATTTTATGTAAATATATACTAAACTTTAGAATTGTTAAATAACCTTCATTTCATTCTTAAAATCCTTTCCAAATCATATTTTATCATACTCAATTTATATATTTCTGTGGTAAAATTCAGCACCTAGTTTGTGCTAGAATTTGTCACATTTCATGTTAGTTTATGTTGATCACATAAATATTTTTAATTCTGAATTAAACATATTAATTATATGATGTGACATGTTGTTATAAGTATTTTAGGGTTTTAGAAGACCATAAAGTGTATAAATGTTGTATTTACTAGTTAGTATCATTGACAAACCCAAATTGTCAATAACCCAACCTTAACTAGTCGAAGGTATATATAGTTAACTTTAATTGTGTCATAATTCATGTGTTAGAATGGGTTAGGAATGGACCAAAAAATATTACATTAGGTTTGGTGTTTGGTTAAGTGACTTGAGATTGAACCCTAGTAAGTGTCACAAATAGGTTGACACTTGTATACACGAAATTGGCATGATTAAATTATCACATATGTACATGGCCAATTTTAGTAGGAAGAATACCAAATATCACATGTTGATTAGTAATTTAGAGACAATGTTAACCTAAGGTTATTTAATAATAATTAGGTTAACAAGTTATTAGGTGACCAGGAGACCAAAACTATTTCCTAAAACAAGTTTTCCTATAACTTGTGACAAAACCTTAATTTCATAACCTACCATATGAGTATATAGTTAATGTTATTGTGTATATATAGCAAAATCTAGAATAGCTATTGATATTATTATTTTTATTTTATATATATATATATATAGGCTCTCAGGACGGTTCGATCATGGTGGCAGAGTCAAGATCATTGTTTTCTCATCTCAGAGTTCTAGAAAAGTATATCTTATCTTGTTTTACTGTTTAAACTTAATCATTAATGTCCATATGCTTCTGCTCTGAATATAATATAATTGTGTGTGTCTGAGAATGCCTCGGGTGCAATCAACGAAGGTGTTGATGTTTGGTCTTGTGTATTGACCTAGTTTCTAATGGATGTACCTAAAGTTGTGGAGTTATCATTATAACTCCCAAGGCCTTGACACGTATCATTTCACAGCATAGAGTAAGTTTATGTAGGATATTGACTTACACACTTGACTAGTTACCGGTGCGAGTAGCACGTATGTCGTTACATATCCTAGTTGATTTTGCTATAGTTTGTATTGTGACTTGAATTATTGTTACAAGATGTCCACGTCGTATTCACGACTTATACATTAGCATTAGACGGGGAAGACAATTAGTAGACGTATGGGAAAGACAACTGTCTACCGTAGTCTCTGGATGGAACTACGGGGTTATGAGCCTCAGTGTTACCGAGTTATGGGTTCATAGTTACCCGGTTATGGGCATATATGCTTGTCGATATATCCGGTAGTGGTCACTAGCTGCGTGCTAGGAATGATCAGTGATATAGTCACCATATATTTTTGGCATCGAGTTTGCAGCTAATGCCAAACACTTACCTTTCTCCTACCCATAGGCACCAAAGTTGTCTTCAAAGTGCATTCACTTAGCTGGTTAGCTCACCCTTATACTTATGTAGTATTTATATTATGGCATGTAATTTTTGTATCTTGCTACATCCTTCTGAGGACCTGGTTCCCTGTCAGATTGCAGAGTTGATTGACGATATAATTTGCTGGAGTTGCTGATGGGTATCATATTGGTATACATGTATTTATTATTATATATTTATATCATATTCATTTATTGTTCACCTATTATCTTGTATTGCTTATTAACTGCTGTTATAGCCTAGTTTTGCAAGCTTATTCTTTTCTCGAGCTTTATCGAACCAAGTGTATTATTGAGCGGCCAACTCCAATGCACTTTGTTCATTCTTGAATTTTACTCATTATGTGGATTAAGATATAGCTGACCTAAATTTTTTGACATATATACTTGACTTCTAGATAGCATATACGTATTTGAGTTGGATTGGAGTCTACTTGATACGTAGTTGGCCATTGCCACGTGGCATGGTCCCGTGTATTTTGGGACTGGGCGTGACACTTGCTTAGAATTTTGTATTCTAAAACGAGTTAGTATAATATCGATATAGGTATCTTGGGATAAGCCAACCATTCTTTTCTTGCGATCTCGTAGAACTTTGATCCTAAGGATTTGACCTACTTCTCCCAAGTCCTTCATATCAAACTGTTTGGATAATCACACCCTTACATTAGATAACACCTTCACACTGTTTCCATTGAGCAAGATATCATCCACATAAAGTACTAGGAATACCATCACGTTTCTGTCACACTTTTTATATCACATGATTCATCAGGATATTGATTAAATCCATAGGATTTTATCACCTGATCAAAATAGATGATCCAAGATCTAGAAGCTTGCTTAAGTCCATAAATGCACTTCTTGAGTTACAAACAAGATGCTCTTTGCCATTTTCAATGAACTCGTCGGGTTGCCTCATATAGATATTTTTCTCAAGACTTCCATTAAAAAAACTGTTTTGACATCCATTTGCCAAATCTCATAATCGAATGAGCTGCAATAGATAAAAGAATTCGGATAGACTTAAGCATGGCTAATGACAAAAATATTTTCTCATAATTAATACCCTCTTTCTGAGTAAAACTTTTGCAACAAGCCGAGATTTAAAGGTTTCAACCCTACCATCTGATACACTTATTCTCTTGTAGACCCACTAGCATCCAATGACATTTACACCAGTGGGTGGTTTTATAATCTCCCAGACCTGATTAGAGTCCATAAATTCTATTTCAGATATCATTATTTTTTGCCAGGATTCTGTATCTTTATCTTTGAGTGCTTCATTATAGGTACAGGGATCAGAATTTTGATCCTCAGGGACAAAGTCTGATGACTCTACCAAGAATATGAATTTGTCACGTTGTACCATAACCCTTCCACTATGATGAGGCACTGTAGGTTGTGGTATAACATTTGTGACACGTTGTGCATTTACTCGTGGTTCCTCCTATTGCACTGTTGGTACTGAAGTATTTGGTGTCTCACCTCTCAGTTCTTCTAGAACAACTCTACTTACGAGTATATGGTTTATCACATAGTCTTCCTCTAAGAATCGGGTATTGGTGCTAACAATGATCTTC
Source organism: Iris macrosiphon (assembly GCA_036927795.1). Lineage (NCBI taxonomy): Eukaryota > Viridiplantae > Streptophyta > Magnoliopsida > Asparagales > Iridaceae > Iris > Iris macrosiphon. The sequence continues at coordinate 159,975,914 of JAYESA010000009.1, forward strand.
TGATCCTTAGGACTATAAAATAAATCTTCTTTCGTTCCTCTTGGATAGCCTACAAACAAACATACTTCTTTACGAGATTCTAACTTATCTGCTTTCATATTCAACACATGTGCTGGACTACCCCAAATTCGAATATGTTTCAGACTAGGCTTACGTCTGGTTCACAGCTTTGTGGGAGTAATAGGTACTGACTTAGAATATACCGAGTTGAAATATAAACTGCAGTCTCTAAGGCATATCCCCAAAACAAATCTTGTAAATCCGAATAACTCATCATTGATCTTGTAGCGCCCCGTTCTCCCGGTGCGGGGAGCGCGGCTAAGAAACACAAGACGGTATCGTTCGATCGGGATAGATTGAATTAAGAACTCGTCCTCGTTATGGATTTGTTTCTTCAGAATCGATTCCCATATTCAGTGGACTGCGCCCCCGGGATCGGCTTAGCGGCAGAGTCAGGAGGGACCTCTCCGCTGCTATCTTTTATTGCCTCGGTTTTCGATGTCGCTTGTTGCTTTCGTGCTTTGAGTTGGTTTTGGGATTTGCTTGTTTTCCTTGAACGGTTTCAATGGTTTTCATTGTTTTCGTTCATTGAACTGCACTTCTATTCCGAAATTGGAAAGAGAGGAAGAAGTATTAATCGAGCTGTTCGTGTGCAGGTGAACGAGCAGTAGGCGGCTTGCGAGCGGAGTCGTGAAGCGCCTCTTTCCTTCTTCTTTCCAAAATCTAAGTGAGTGGCTACCAACCCGATTAGCTAGCCCTGCTTCCAAGCTTCACTCCTTTGCCCCGATCAAATGATACCGAGTAATAATAAAAGAAACCAAGATAAAAGAGAATAGACTTGGTTAATACTGCTTATCAATCAAACTGTGAACGGTTACTTACTTGCATGCTTGTTCGTTTGGGACATTTATCATATGCATAAATACAAGTTAGAATGTTTGTTCTTCTTTAAATTATGCTATAAAAATACTGAATCAAGAGGCTATGCAACTGAATCATAATACTGCTTGTCCTGAACTGGCATTGCCTCAACTGCATGAACTGTTAGCTTAATGAAACAATACCGATTCGATCACGGACAACTTGTGCACAAGGTCACTGGTTCCTGCGGACGGTCGCTGGGGCACTGGCACCGATCCGATCCGGACGGAACTCACTGTAGTCTACTGCATCTGAACGGGATAGATTGTAGCCACTACTGAATCTTCGCTGCATTCCATCCTCGTTCAAGACTAAATGTTCCATTATGGCATCCTAGCCAGTGATCCACTCTATATTTAAACCTGTTGCATACTAACTTGTGTCTTCGTGGCAGGGAAGGCAAGGTAAGTATTGTGCAGGTAATTCAGACGGTCAGGTAAAATCCACCTAACGGTGGCACGTTCATTTCAGTAAATTCAATATGCTGCTTAACTGTAAATGAACTAAGGCAAGATAGAAACCCACAAATATGCATGCTTCACTAAACAACGTGTTGATTGGTATAGTCAGGCTAGCTCGCCTTCACCAGCATGTTTCGATATGCTGACCCTCGTTGAAACAGGTTCTCCGCACCAAGGCGAACCGAGCGAGGAGCCGAAGTCGTCTTCCCGATCCAGTCCAGCTGTTGGCGCATCTTCACCGCGCCCCTGTAGCCTTTTGAAGTCCGAAGCTGCAACTCTTCATACACAAATGCAGCTCCGTGGCAAAGCCGTCCTCCGGTCTGGAGGTCTTTATCGTTTTGAGTTTATAAAAGGATGTAATGTACATGACAGCTATCTCATTTTGAGTCAACCCTTTTGTAAGCCGTTCGGCATATTAGCTGACTCGTTCAGGAGTTTGTAATAGATGTTCATTATCAATAAAGAGAACTTTTCTATGTTTCAAATCTGTGTTTCAATTTATCTGCGTACTCTGAGTATGTGCTTGCTATGCAAATCATTAAAGCCTTGTGCGGGCGCAACTCCAGGCCCGCACGGCGGTCACGACTCGGGGGACGCCTCGGGGCGTGACATAGTGGTATCAGAGCACAGATTCAAAGTTCCTTAGACTTCGTGCTGGAAAAGTTCCTTTAACGATCAAAATTCCTGTGCGAACTTTTGAACTCGCTAGGCCAAAATGAGATACGTTCATGCAATAAGTCCATAATACATTATGATCCTAATGTAATTTACCTTCTTTTGAAGGAATGGATCCAGTACAATCTGCAGCGCAACCACCGATCGAAACACAAGAAAGCAGTTCGGGCAATTCGGGAAGCTCTCGAAGCCAAAGAGGCATGTCTCAAGTCGACCCGCTTGAGCGGGTAATGCAAATGTTAGAATCGCAACGACAACGAGACGATGCTCGCCAAGACAAGCTCGAGAGTAATCTAGAGACCCGATTTTCAGTCCAACAAAAGCAGGTAGATGCCCTGCAACAAATCGTTCAGACTTTGGCTGCCAACCAATCCGCCGCAACAGCAACGACTCCGGTGGAACAGCCCGTGCTTGAAGTGGAGACGCCTCAAATTCCAAGGCCGAGGGACGTGACTGCCTTCAACTTGGGCCATTTCAAGAAAGTCTGCAACACCCCGTTCAACGGGACTGAGGACCCAGTGGTGGCTCTAGATTGGCTAGCAGAACTAGAAGATCACTTCGCTCTGCTAGAGGTCCCCGAAGAGAAGCGCGTCTCCTGCACGCAACTACAGCTCCTCCTCAACGCACACGATTGGTGGGACGTGCATCGACGATCTCTCCAATTTGATCACGGAGAGGAGGCGATCTCGTAGACGACATTTCGTGCCGCGTTCGAAAAGGAGTTTATACCGCCTCCAGTACAACGTTAAATGGAAAATGACTTCGTGCAACTGAGGCAAGGCAGGATGACAGTTAAAGAGTATTCCGCCGAATTCAACCGACTCTCCAAATTCGCTAGGGCCTATTTACCTGATGCAGCGAGTCGAGCTAGAAGGTTTGAAGGTGGTATCCGTCCTGCCATTCATTCGCACGTAGTCAATAATCAGTACGGAATAATGCGTGAAGTCATAAATCACGCCCTATCCCTCGAACCGCAGTATCCTCACGTTTCCACTGGCGCTGTGCATACCTACAATCACAAACGCCAAGGCAACGATAGAGGAAACACCGCTACAAAGCGCCCTAACCACGGCGGTCCACGGAGAGGTAACCCAGGGCAACCGTGTGCATATTGTAAGAAACCAGGGCACACAGTTGAAAAGTGCCGCAAGAAACTTGGGCAATGCCTCATTTGTGGTGATCCAGATCATACCGTTCCTGCCTGCCCACTGAGCCGCCTTAATAATCCCTAACGGTAGGTCCTATTCCTAAGTTTCGGGACGAAACTTCCAATTGGTTGGGTAGGATGTAGCGCCCCGTTCTCCCGGTGCGGAGAGCGCGGCTAAGAGACACAAGACGGTATCGTTCGATCGGGATAGATTGAATTAAGAACTCGTCCTCGTTATGGATTTGTTTCTTCGGAATCGATTCCCATATTCAGTGGACTGCGCCCCCGGGATCGGCTTAGCGGCAGAGTCAGGAGGGACCTCTCCGCTGCTATCTTTTATTGCCTCGGTTTTCGATGTCGCTTGTTGCTTTCGTGCTTTGAGTTAGTTTTGGGATTTGCTTGTTTTCCTTGAACGGTTTCGATGGTTTTCATTGTTTTCGTTCATTGAACTGCACTTCTATTCCGAGATTGGAAAGAGAGGAAGAAATATTAATCGAGCTGTTCGTGTGCAGGTGAACGAGCAGTAGGCGGCTTGCGAGCGGAGTCGTGAAGCGCCTCTTTCCTTCTTCTTTCCAAAATCTAAGTGAGTGGCTACCAACCCGATTAGCTAGCCCTGCTTCCAAGCTTCACTCCTTTGCCCCGATCAAACGATACCGAGTAATAAAAAAAGAAACCAAGATAAAAGAGAATAGACTTGGTTAATACTGCTTGTCAATCAAACTGTGAACGGTTACTTACTTGCATGCTTGTTCGTTTGGGACATTTATCATATGCATAAATACAAGTTAGAATGTTTGTTCTTCTTTAAATTATGCTATAAAAATACTGAATCAAGAGGCTATGCAACTGAATCATAATACTGCTTGTCCTGAACTGGCATTGCCTCAACTGCATGAACTGTTAACTTAATGAAACAATACCGATTCGATCACGGACAACTTGTGCACAAGGTCACTGGTTCCTGCGGACGGTCGCTGGGGCACTGGCACCGATCCGATCCGGACGGAACTCACTGTAGTCTATTGCATCTGAACGGGATAGATTGCAGCCACTACTGAATCTTCGCTGCATTCCATCCTCGTTCAAGACTAAATGGTCCATTATGGCATCCTAGCCAGTGATCCACTCTATATTTAAACCTGTTGCATACCAACTTGTGTCTTCGTGGCAGGGAAGGCAAGGTAAGTATTATGCAGGTAATTCAGACGGTCAGGTAAAATCCACCTAACGGTGGCACATTCATTTCAGTAAATTCAATATGCTGCTTAACTGTAAATGAACTAAGGCAAGATAGAAACTCACAAATATGCATGCTTCACTAAACAACGTGTTGATTGGTATAGTCAGGCTAGCTCGCCTTCACCAGCATGTTTCGATATGCTGACCCTCGTTGAAACAGGTTCTCCGCACCAAGGCGAACCGAGCGAGGAGCCGAAGTCGTCTTCCCGATCTAGTCCAGCTGTTGGCGCATCTTCACCGCGCCCCTGTAGCCTTTTGAAGTCCGAAGCTGCAACTTTTCATACACAAATGCAGCTCCGTGGCAAAGCCGTCCTCCAGTCTGGAGGTCTTTATCGTTTTGAGTTTATAAAAGGATGTAATGTACAGGACAGCTATCTCATTTTGAGTCAACCCTTTTGTAAGCCGTTCGGCATATTAGCTGACTCGTTCAGGAGTTTGTAATAGATGTTCATTATCAATAAAGAGAACTTTTCTATGTTTCAAATCTGTGTTTCAATTTATCTGCGTACTCTGAGTATGTGCTTGCTATGCAAATCATTAAAGCCTTGTGCGGGCGCAACTCCAGGCCCGCACGGCGGTCACGACTCGGGGGACGCCTCGGGGCGTGACAGATCTAACCATCTCCATAAGAGTCATATTTCTTCTTTTTGCTACACCATTCTGTTGGAGTATTCTAGGTGCAGTCAATTGGGGTGTAATTCCAGCCTCTGATAAATAATCTCTAAACTCTCCAAAGAGATACTCGCCACCATGATCTGAATGTAATGACTTGATATATTTTTTATGACGTTTCTCTGTTTTAGCTTTGTACTCTTTAAATTTCTCAAAGCACTCAGACTTACGTTACATTAAATTAATGTATCCATACCTTAAATAATCGTCAATGAATATGACAAAATATTCAAAGCCACCTCTAGCCTAGTCAGTCATGGGCCTACATAAATCAGAATAAACTAATTCTAACATATCTTTGGCCCTATACCTCTTTGTCGTGAAAGGCCTTTTGGTCATTTTATATTCCAAGCAAGATTCACATACTGGAAGTGCCTCCACTTCTAATAAACTCAAAGGTCCATCTTTAACCAGACTTTGAATCCTTCTTAGACTAATATGCCCCAACCATAAGTGCCAAAGATATGTTTGGTTCATACAAGAAGGTTATTTTCTCTTATTTAAGTTAGAAGACATATTATTCATTTTCATAAGTTGCATTGTGGGTGAAATAGGATTAATGATATACAAATTATCAACTAATGCACCAGAACAGATAAAATGCTTATTTTTTCTAATAACAATATTGCTATTAAAATAAATTGAATGTCCATCCTTAACTAGCATAGAAACATAAATCAAATTTCTTCTAAGTGAAGGTGCATAAAGACAATATCTCAATGTCAAAGACTTATTTCTACCAAAAGATAAAATGATATCTCCTACTACAACAACCACTACTTTTGTAGAGTCACCCATGAACAAGCATATCTCTCCACCACTAAGTCGCCTGGTTTAGTGGAACCCCTGCAATGAATTACAGACATGATTAGTGGCTCATGTATCTACACACCAGTTGCCGGTAGATAACATCGCTAAACAAGTTTCAACTACAAGTAAATGAGATATAACTTTTTTGTTCCATTGTTTAAGAAGTGGACAGTCACTCTTCCAATGTCCTGACCCTTTGTGCTTGAAACAGTTGCCTTTCGGCTTTTTTATAGCACCTTGAGGTTCCATGCCCTTCTTTGCTGAATTTGCTTATTTTTTAATATTATTCTTCTTCTTACCATCTTTCGGCTTAGAAGTAGAAGAATTTTTATTTACATAAATATGACCATTCTGCCTAATGAGAGCCTCAATATCTTGCAGCTCTTTCGCAAGTTCTGCCAAACTGTACAACCTTTTGTTTATGTTGTAGTTAAGGCAAAATATGTCAAAATTTTTAGGCAGAGTCTCGAGAATGATATCTACCTGGATTTTCCCCATCGATTTTAACTCCAAGGATGTCCATCTTATTCAAATGATCTATCATCTTGAGAACATGATCCCTTACTGGCATTCCTTTAGCCTTGGTCATATTCATCAAACTCTTCATAGCAAGCTGCCTAACTGTCCTACTCTGATGTCCGAAGAATTTTTTTGAAGTTGTACATCATGTCTTAAGCTGTGGCTATGGCTTGGTGTTGATGTTGCAACATATTTGACATATATACCAGAATATAATACTGTGTCTTCTCATCTGCCATGATCCACTTCTTATAAGCCTCTTTGACCTCTTCATCAGAATTAACATCATGCTTAGGAGGTCATTCCTGATCGTGTACATATTTGTACTCTTGAATAGTTAAGACAACATCCAAGTTACGTTTTCAGTCAATGTAATTACGGCCAGCAAGTTTATTTTCTTTAAGAATCACCGTAAGTGGACTGAATGAACCTATTTTTGAAATTTTGAGAATCACATAACTAATAATTATTTAGGGAAAAAGCTTTTTGAACAAAATAAATATTAATTCCCTCAAAATAATAAAAAGTCATCAACACCTTAAACACCATGAATTTAGTATGCTACGATAGTGTGGACGTATACCAATACAACATTTTTCCAAGGGGGTTTTCCTATTAATTTTACTATTATGTCAACCTAACTTTATGAAAAATAAAATTAATTTATTGGTCTTTGCTTTGGTCCTACAAATAATAGTAGTGACTCCGATGAGGAGGTTACCATTAATTGTATCTAAGTGTACACCATTACTTAATATTAAGTCCATTACTTCGTAATGAGTTCCTTCAGATGGATAAGTGAACACACACTAGGTAACTTCCTATAATTATTCCTAAGAAAGTTTGTACCTGTGATTCATCATTAGACTCATCTGATATAGAGGAAGGAACTAAAATAACACGCAAGTATAATTACATCACCTACAAACCAGTAATGGAAACCATAAATTTTATACTAAATAAATTCTCTCTCCCACTTGGTTATTTAATAATAAGAATTTTTCTACTAGTTGACATATGTCCATATTTTCTATTATTAATGTGGGCTTAGTTTATAAAAAAATCATAGAATAATAAACATACATAACAAAATAATCAAATATAGCTATAAACGAAAAAAATAAATATCCAACTATTATGGTCATATATCCTGCTTCTTCCTCAACTATCGAATCTAGAATCTTGCTCTACACATAATCTAGATTAAAAAAATTAAATAAATAATCACGATCAACCCTCATGATTTTAATCACATCCATGAACAACAACACCATGACATACCGTGGGTTTAAATCACAAAAATAAAATATTCATTCAAACCATAATAGTTGGATTAAAGATGCCTGCAAAACCGAGTTAGAACAGATCTACATCTACCGACTATTTTTTGATTTAAGTTTTTTTATTGGACAACATGGATTTATCAATTGATACGCAGATCCAATACATGCTCTGATACAAATTGATAGAATTGGGGATTCGCAAGACCGCAGATTGGTGTGTATATCGATCGGTAGAAGATTAGCAAGTTTAATACGTGATATAATCCTTTAAAAATGGAAACTAGGGTTCACAAATTATACCTGAAGTAACGAAAAGAAGATGAAGGTTTTCAGCAACCTCGATCAGTTAGCGACCCCAAGATTTTTTGTACGTATTCTTTCTTCGGGTTGAACGTCGTATGGGTGACGATCTTCCAATATTTACTTCTCCTTGGCTGACCTCTCTTTCTCTCCTTACTTGAAAATGAGTTTTGAGAAAGCTACCATTTTTTGATGCATCATAATTGCCAGAGAATAGAGTTTATAAATAGGCTATGACAGGGACCATGAGAAAAATTAGGGTTAGGTCTCCTAACGGATCTGGGTATCCCATGTTCAGCCCGAACACACAACCCAAGCCCGTTAATAATAGCTCGGTCCACTAAAGAGCTATTGTTGCACTACCTTCCTAATCCCAAATATGTTTATGGGTCCCTTCTTATTATATGCTTGTTTATCTCTCTATATTAAGATATCAAATATTCGTCGATCAAATTAAGTTACCAACAACTATATTGATCGACATCTTTTATCCTTAAATAGTACCACTCAACTTTATTTGTCATGTCAGATATAATCCACCTGCAGGGTTTACATAAAAATCCTTATGAGCTCCTTAAGGAGACATCATCAACCCAATATATCGAGACATGTATTCCTTTTCTAATCAACAGCTCATTAAACACACAATGCCATAACCCAATTCATAGAGGTTATTGATCCATAATGAATCTCACTCTTTTATGAGTCAAAGTAATGCACATTGTATATACATGTCTATTATTATATCCTGATTAAGAGACAAGCATCCATAATAATAGAGGTATTTGTTCTCTTATGTAGTTAGTAAAAAGAGAACAATCTCAAGTGGTCATGTTCAATACACACAAAGTACTAGTGTAAACCTAAGATAGACTAATACCAGAGTACACTATAACCTTACCAATGGTTTGTCCAAATCCATCTAGGTTATGAACTATTTATATATTTTACAGGAAACTAATAATATAATCTTTCGTGTGACACCATATCATATTATCTACAATATAGAATATCAGACACATGCATTTAACATTATAACATCCAAACATTTGTCTATAGGATTCTCATCCAAAAATAAAAAAATATAGTTAATATAAAGTGATAAATTTAGTATATAATCATAACAAATCTAGACTCTGATACAATGTGGATTGCACTACATACAGTATAAGAAGCGACAATAATAATAATCTAGACTTATTTTTATTATAAATGATACAAAGTGACAACAATGTAGATTGCACTACATACAGTAGAAGACATTGGCACAAGAATGTAAATTATAACGATGAGACAAAGTCCATATATTTTATTATATGGTTCAGTTGGAGATTGAGACCAATACAACCGTGGAGGTTTTCCTGGACGTCGGGCATGTTGAACTGCCAGATTGTCCAACAAAAATACATCTCCCTTCTGCTAGTTGATACCAACACAATTTCCTCATAGATCTTCTTGATGGTCTCAATGGCGTCCCATGGAACTGAGGTTCCATCTCCAAAGGTGACGAGTGCATACCTCTCGGTAGTCTCGTAAGGCACCATCCTAAGGAACATCACCCTCCTCTTATTAATGTCGAACTTCTGTACAGGATTCATCGGTCCGACAGTGAAGTCTGCAGTTTCATCATTGTTGAACTTGACTTTGCTGCAATCTAGCATGTCTAGTGCCCTACAAACAAAAGAATATATATAAGTCATCAATTATTTTTAAAAAAATCATCAATAAAAATTAGTATATATATATATATATATATATATATATATATATATATATATATATATATATATATAGAGAGAGAGAGAGAGAGAGGAGATACATGAGGGATCCACATCCCCAATTTTTTGCATCCCCAAACATCTTCATGTTATCAACCATTGGATCTTGTTTAAGTCATCTAATCTTAACCATTGATTTGAATGGTTCAAATCAATGTTTAAGATTAGATGAATTAAACAAGATCCAACGATTGTAAACATGGATATGCTTGAAAATGCATAATAGGAGGGGATACAGATCCCTCCTCATATATATATATATATATATATATATATATATATATATATATATATATATATATATATATATATATATATAACAAATCATAAAATTTATTTAAAAATATTTATGAAAAATCATAATTAAAATATATTTAAATCATATTCATAATATTTAAATATAATTTAAATTTGTATCTAATTTTTTAATAATATCATAGATAATTTTTTCGTACGTGTAACGTACGTGAATGTGACTAATATATATATATATATATATATATATATATATATATATATATATATATATATATATATATATGCCAATGAGCCTCTAGCCTAGTGGTAGAGAGGATGCATGTGATCTGGGTGGTCGGGAGTTCGAGCCTAGTGGAGCTAAGTTCGATTCTATTTATCGATTCATATATATATATATATATATATATATATATATATATATATATATATATATATATATATATATATATAATTTAAATTTGTTATCACATACCTCTTCTCTGCTTCCACTTGATCATTAGTTTTGAGCATTCGTTGCCAAGCATATGAGGAACTCATATTCTCGTATGTAGATTTAGATTTCGTATAGAGTGTAGAGATGATCCCGTCTGCTTCCATCTTTTCTGTCACTTGCGGCATCTCCTCCTCCAGCTTCTCCACCAATATGCTGCTAGGGATGATAGACGTCTGACCGCCTCCTGCTGGTTGTGGCTGCTTACATAAGAATATGATTTTGCGAGGAAATTCCTTCATCTGCATGCAATGGTACGTGCATGGAAGGATTAAGTATAAGGATACTAGAATGTTCAACTTAGATTTCATGAATATATATATATGTATGTACGTGGCTAAATAATCTTATACATTCATCGGCATATGTTGGAGTTTTTCCCTTAGAACTTGAAAGATAGTCCTACATTAGCTACAACTCTAGCTATCTCATTATAAGGCTTTGCTTGTTATTAAGGTATACACATGGGTTATCGTAGGGCACATGTGGGTGCCATGTGGGGGGTGTTTTCCTAGGAGGATTAATGTTAAACTACTTAAGAAAATATTTATGCTTTTTGTCACTCTATTGGAAAAAAAATTCTTAGGAGCTAAGCCCCGAAGGGACTTAGCGACTCTTACACGGACTCAGGCGAATGGCATAAAGTAAAACTTTGATGGCGCACTTTGCATTTCATATGATGCTTATGCGTGAGTTGTATACGCGATTGCAGCATATGCGCAACATGCACAATTTTGGGCATGTGAGGCATACGCGCTATGCATGCCTGCGAGTCTGCATTGTTATGTCGTTACATACATATGCGAGCTACGCAGAATGTGCGAATCTGCTCTGGTTGCAGGATTTGGTGTATCAATCCTATTTTTTGGGAGTTGGTATTTTATTCCTATTTGGCCAGGATTGGAGATGGGGTTGCCACCATTTTCTATAAATAGAGTCCTCTTGCCTCCTTTTGATGATATAAAAATGAAAAGAAAAGGATGAGTCCAGGGAGTCTGTTCGAGTCACACACAGAGGTTACTACGAGCGTTCCATAAGTTCTTTCGTGAACTTGCTGGCTCATAGGAGCAGATCGTCGATAGAGGGTGAATCTTGCTTTGAGCAACGGTGGCCTTCACCACCGCGCAAGAATAATTTTCATTCTATCTTCTTCTCCTTCCTTCTTCTAGTTATAAACGTTCTATCTCAATTGCAACTACGTTTGCAAGAAAGAATGTGTTCTATTTTATTTTATGTTCTATCTCAATCACTACCAAAATAAGGGAAATTAGCAACGTTATTAGCGACTCCCGAAAACAATATCACTATAAAACATGAATTCAACGACGCCAAAAATTAACGTCGCAATATGTCGTAGACACCGACGAATTATGACTAGTAGCGACTCTTGTTATTTTCTATAAAGACTGTGTTGCTATGAGTTGCTAAACGTTGCTATGTTTTTAATTTTTGCGATGTTTATCATCATATTTAGTATGACGTCGCTATATTTTTTTAACGTTGGTGACATTTAGCGACGTCGTTTGGAACGTCGCTAAATTTTTAATATACCAATTCAAAATTTATTTCCCCCAATTCATTGTCCAAAATTACAAATCTCCCCCAATTCGACCTGCCTCTCGGATTCATCTCTGGCTCCCCTCCGACGCTCCGGCTCCCCTCCGGCCACCATCAGGTAAACCCTAACCTCTTCTGGTATTAGATCCCCTAGGTCATCAATCTACCCCCGCTCCTTCTCCAATTTGACCCGACGCCACCGGCTCCCCTAGGTCATCGATCCAGTCCTGTTCTACCCCCAATTTGACCCATCACTATTCGAGGTGGCGGTGGGCTTGCGAGTGGGGCTGAGCGGGGTACCGAACTCGAGCTGTCACTCTCGAGGTCGGGCCAGGAGGAGCCTCCTGCTGGGCTTCATGGGTCCGGGTTGGAGAACCTCCAGTTCCTATCTGCGGACATGGAGTCCTTCACCTGTATTATGTTGAACATGAATCTTATACAATAATAATTGTTTATCTTTGTTAATATGTTATTAACATAGGCAAATATTTGTGAGTTAGTTTGTCTCTATCCATGTAAGAAACCTAATAAGTATGAAAGATAATGTATATAAAATCTGACAATATTTAGTAAATAGGAGGCAAAATAATATATCTTGAGAATATTAGTTTATGCAAAGAGAAACTTCATATTTAGGCACAAATGAATACGTGTATTGTTTCGAACATGAATCGGTATAGCAATTTTGCCATAGGAACTGTAAGACAAGTGACGATGCATAAGGCCCATATGTGGGTTACAAGATAAGGACCAGGGCGTGAGATGTGCTTGTATGTGAATCTGGGCATGTTAATATGAGTGTGTGGCATGTTAGGTGTGAGCAATGTCGTGGATTCTGATATGAATGTACTTCTATATCTAGGTGTTTGGGTGAGTTGTCGGGCAAGTTGGTTAAGATGTCGACATACATGTGTATGGGTTCGTGGGTTGTGTGTAGGCAGGTGAAGCAAGCATGCATGTTTCGATATGTGTCTGCACGAATCTACGTATGTGTGTGGGTGGAGCAATCAAATATAAGTCTACAAGACCAACATTAATATCCAAAACAAAGGATAAATTCCTTAAAAATTTCTATAAACCCAGAAAATACCTATATAAACTTATTATTCCATTGACTTATCCTTGATGTTAGAGAACTAATTGAAACTGCATATTATTCCAAGAAATTAATGAATTACAATACGGATACTTGAACAATGTGTATCCATTGTAATGCCCCACAACCGTACGGTACATTACGCCAAGTCGGATTGAATGACACAATAGCTGGTTATATTTTGATTTGTTGAATTTGGAAACAAGTATTGATTGAGTTGGTTTCATATGCAGATCGCTAGCGGAGTTCGATGGAATCATGTGTTCGTTCAGAGCAGTACTGGGATAGCTGGATTGGAGCGATAATATCGTCTTCCTTAGTCCGATTGGTCGGATAATTTGGAGAGCATGGCTTGCTTGCACGGTCATACCAATTGAGTAAATTATGCTTTGCATCGGACCACGGGTTCAAGGGATCGGCCGTATCGGCAATGAATGGTGCTTAACGGAATCAGACTTGGTGAGTCGGCTCTTTCCCTTCTCCTCTACTACTTCATGCCTAATAATATGGAACATACGTAATGGCTTGAACACTTGGACTAGAACTTGGAAATTACTACACTGTAGCGTGCATAGAGTGTGCGTCGTTTGGTTGGATATGATTTGTGGCTTGAGTTGGTTTTGTGTTGGGAAGTAGGAGCTTGAGTAGGCAGTTGGAGCTTGAGTGGATCATCTTGGTTGGAACATCGAGGTAATTCGGGTGAACGAGCGAGCCTGCATCCATGCACGATTATCAGTTGGGCGCTTTATCATGCAAAGCGTGCAGTTGTGGTTCAAAACCGGACAACTTCATCGGTGAAGGCATTGTGCCACTGTTGCGGCATTGTGCCACTGTTGGGGCATTGTGCCACAAAGTTTTTTCTAAGCGATGAGTGTTGCACCAATTGGAGTATTATGTCGAGAAGTGGCATAGTGCCTATGGGGATAACTTGAGATGGTGCATTGGGATATAAGTTGGAGAATGGTTATGGATAGTTGATTGGATGAGTCTAGGATCGTTTGGTGGGGCAAGAATGCTCGATTCTCTCGTCATACCTACTTGGTGTTTGTATCTGTCATGGACAACCTGTTGTGCACAGGGTTTGGTTTCCTAGAACGGGATAAGCTCCGGGGCACCGGGACCGTTCGGCCATGGAGGAAACAAATGGCAACGTACCTTGGGCGCGGTGCCGGCAGTTCGATGCGACCAGGCGGGCTAGCTACCCAGTCTGGTTCGGGTAGAACTGCAGTTGATTAGTCCTTTATGGCTTTGCCAGTGACTTCATATAAATAAGAGTTAGTTTGCTTTGCTTTGCTTTGGTTTATGCTTTTTGTATAGGTGGCGGCCAGCTTGCCTCGGCAAGAGTGTGCATATCGATGATTGGATTAATAAGGCTTGGATTATGGATTTGTTTGAGGATGGATATTGAGGCTTGGATTGTGGTTAGATAGGTTCACGTGTTGCTTAGGTTTGAGTAGGACAGTTTGCATGCTAGTTTCCTTTTGAGTTGGATATATATCTGCTTGTATATTTTGCTTGAGTTGGATGCTTGCATATTTAACCTGCTTTACATTTTTTCTTAACATGTCATACCTATGCCATGAAATGAATCTAGGATTCAAGTAGAAAGATTACTATATAACTGTTTGCATTCACTTTTTTTACTTAGTGTCGGTTTAGATGAGTGGGTTACCCCGCTCACCAGTACGGCTGTGTACTGACCCACGTTTGTGGGCATTATTTTAGGTACGCAGGTGTAGCGGCACTGCTTGGATATACGGAACATAATGTATGAACAGTAAGTACCTTTATGGGCAAGAGAAAGAGC
The DNA here is from genome assembly GCA_036927795.1 of Iris macrosiphon. NCBI lineage: Eukaryota > Viridiplantae > Streptophyta > Magnoliopsida > Asparagales > Iridaceae > Iris > Iris macrosiphon. The sequence goes on from JAYESA010000009.1 coordinate 159,990,927, forward strand.
AAGAGTGTTGCATTGCCTTTGTGGCATTCTCCTTTGTGGCATTCTCCTTTGTGGTATTTTCAATTGGACCCTATCGAGAGCTTCGCTGCGTATACTCTGATGTGTGTTTGGTACATAATACTTGACTTTTGCTGCAACTTGGTCATTTTGATGATAACTTTTATGTTTGAATACTTTAATGCAAAGTATTTTCTACATGGGCTACCATAAAAATTATGTCACGTCCAATCCCAAAATACGTAGAACCAGAGAACGTGACAATGGCCGACTACATATCATGTGGACTCCAGCTCAACTCGAATATGTATACGTTGTTATAGTAGGGTACATCAATATATTAATCACTATATATGCACTACCTTAATCCACAAAGAAAATAAATACCAAGAATGAAGTATATGTGCTAAAGTTGGCCGCCATTAACACACAAGCTCGAGTAGACTCGAGAGAAAAATAGAGTCTATAAATACTAGACTATAACAGCAGAAAATAAGCAATAAAAACAAAAATAGATAAACTACAGAAAATATGATACACGTATATGATAACAATACCTGCATATCGAGAAGATAAGAATCGACAACTCTGAAATAATTCGATAACAATCAATACAGCTAATCTGGAGAGATCACCAGGTCCCTAGAGGGACGTAATAAGATATATAATAACATGCTTTATAAACTGAAGTAAATAATTAAATATGCAAAGGAAAATTTAGGGGACAACCTTCACACGCATAGGAAAGATTTAGGCTAAAAAAGATTATGGCGTATCACGAGGCTAGAAGCCACTACATATATGGTCGCATAGTCACTTGTACAACGTGCATAACATTCAACGAACGTCAAAGGCCCTTATCGTAACTCATCAAATCCCATAGTTCCTTTGGAGACTATGGTTTTTCGATTTTGTGTAGGCTATACGCATAATGACTGTCCTCTCCCATTATCCCCACACTGACCAAGTCTTATATACAACTTGTCCAATTTTGTGACTGCTTGAGTCTCTAATATAGTAATCATAGCACTTACATTTCTAACCATCATGCGCTCCTTGTGAATCGATGATTAGTCGGATACGTAATCCGTGCCCTATCATAAATATCATAAATTATGTCATGTGTGTATCATGGCCAAAGCAGATATAAAAATATCCCATAATCAAGAGATAGTCCGCTAAAACAGAGTTAACATGCATAAAATAAATAAAAGAGACACAAGACGATGAACACCATCGTTTACACCCAAGTTTAGCTTGAACGCACAATTTATACGAAAATAAATATGATATAATAATATAAAGTGCTGAAATAAATAATAATAATAATAATAGTAAACATAGCAAGGTATACTTGCCTGGTGTCCGGGAAGAGTCTAGACGATGTTTGGACAATGAACTCGTCAAGTCAATAGTAGCACAAAAATGGGAAGATGTACAACTTCTTCGGATGCTGAAATAAACATCACCAATATTACCAAAATGGGTGAGATAATCAGAATAGTCTACCCATAATTCCAATTTGGATCCAGGGATAAAAAAGATAGTTTAGGGTCAAAACGAGATTCGCTTGTGGCCCACTTTGCACCAAAAAATGTGCAAAAACTAAATATCTCTAAATTTAGTATATAATAGGTCAAACGAAGTCTAGATGATGATACAAACTCAATGGAACGTCCATATTTGGATTCCGATAAGCAGATCACAAAATCGTACGTCGAATCGGATCGTCGACTCGCAAAACGACGAAACTTGGATCACAATAGTCTCTATAATCAATATTTATTAATTAATATTATGAATTATAAGTTAAACATAAAAATAAACTACATTTGCATGTCCAAGATTTATGGCATGCAAATCGAGGCATTTTGTTGAACGAAAAGTTAATCGATACAAACCTAAAATTGAGTATACGAACTTGTAGATTTCAACGTTACAAGAATGCTAGAATTGACGGTTTGTACGTATCTCAAATCAATTGTAATATATCATAGTAATGGTTTTCATATTACCGTTTATGTGGTTACTAGTCGCCTAGTATTTCTATGAATTAAATAGAATAAAACTAACCTAGTAAATTCTGGATAAATTATATGCTATAGATCTCTATGTCAGGTTTCTGAAACATAAAATAGATCATAAAAATGAGTTCGGGATCTCCCATAATCTCAAAAATAGTGAACCAGAAAGGTATCTCAGACAACTGACACTTAAATAATTTTATAGAATTACAAGTTTCGAATTACTAAGGAATAATTAAATATTTAGGAAGGTTACCTCGATACGGTTCCAACAAAATAATAGCGTAGGATTTTGACATCAGAATCGATCGCAATGGCTCCACGAAGTTCATAGAACCCTAAAACCCTCTCTAGAGCAACTCTCTCTTATTAAAAATTAGAAAAAAATAATTAGGGTTTACAAAATATTATATATATATATATATATATATATATATATATATATATATATATATATATATAAAAGTCGGTGGCTTAAGTGGCTTGGTGGGACACGTGGCATCCTTCGGGCGAATCCCGCTCAGGGTCGAATGGTTGAGAGCCAAGCGGGTTGGCTGAGTCCTAAGATGAATCGAACTCGACTTGTTGATCATCTCAGGGTCAAACTGGCACACCCACGTGGGTAGGACACTCACGAATGACTGGTCGGGCCCTATCCATGCTGCCAATAACTGACAGTGTCACGACCCGCACTCGAATATTCGGGCACGAGTACGTGGATACCCAGCCTATGCCGTAGCATCAGCGGTAGAACGTTGTCAGGGTCAATTCTAACTAACTAAACATCTCAACAATATAAATATGGTACTTGTCAATCATCTCAACTCCAAACGGAGAAACAATATGGTATCTCACAAATGTAACTATACTCAATCACAATGCAAACTAAGGAAGATAAAGCACGAATGGAATAACGAAGGAAAGAATCAAGATACAAACTACAAGTCTAAAATAATATACAAGTCATGAATCTCAATAACAGTCTAATTCAAGTCCATCAAAATATAAACTAAATCTCTGCAGACTCTGCAACTAAGTCCTCCTGGTCTATAGGAGTATCCTCTAATGGTATGCCCTCCCGCGGTTCATAGAATGTAAGACACTGATCCATGAGCCAATCATTTAGAAAAATATATCCAGTCAGGATTGGAGCGAAGTTCATACCTCTGAAAGCAGTTTCAAATACATAATCGAGCATATAAAATAGAGAATAGAAAATAATATAAAATATCTAAACATCTGAATAAAATAAACTAAGGTGAACAGGTAATATACTGGAATGAAGAACAAGCAATATGAGTATCTGCAATAATGGAAATAACTGAAATCTAACTAATGTGCCTCAGAATACAAGTTCATTATGTGATCGGTTTAGGTTGAACACGAATACAATAAGGTAACTCGATTACAAGTATGGTATGTAATCGACATATATATGAATACACTGGGGCTTTGATCACATAATCAACTCCTACTCCCCCATCCCCAACTAATACCAATGGATCCAATCACGACACGTTACGAACACGAATATGGGCACACTGAATACGAGCAGCGTGTGTACACGAATAAGCATACTTAACACGAGCAGTGTGTGAACATGAAATATAAATAATTAATACCCAATAGACATGATAAAATACATGTGCAGGAGTAACCGCTGAATAGGTAGGGGATAACATCTCCTACATGATCCATGTAGTACCAGTCCGTGAAATCACTGTGTCAGAATCAAGTATACAGTTCTAGAACATGAGATATATGCACTATTATGAAATAAAAACTAACAGAGAAATGTACTCGCCTGAGGTCCTGAGCTAGGTGTGTCTCTCGATACCCAAGCTGGTGTCACACAGACCTATATATGGTATATTGCATCAATACAAGATTTTGGAATAAAAATAAGTTAAACTAGTTCAATTCTTGGTCATAAAGCCATTTCTAAGTCAAAACAGTCAAACTTGGTCAACTCTAGGTCAATCTTGTCAAACTGGCTATTTTTAGGTTGTATGAGTCTATCTCTAGGATATTAGGTCCATTCACTATGTAACTAGGCCACACTAGCTAAACTAAGATACTAGGATACAACCAAAACACCGTATCATAGGATACACAAGTTTTTAGGTTAAAAAAATACTAATTTATATATATACAAGACAATACATATATTAATCTTAGCTAACTCATGCAACTTGGATACCTTGGCTTTGAACCAATGTGTATCTCACTACCTACACACCCATCTTGATACTCAAACTCAATATCTCGAGTATTGACCAATTACCTTAATATTACCTTGGTGTCATAAGGTAATACAAATCCTAATATATAGCTAACTACCAATACACTAACTATATACTAACATTAACTTGACTATTAAATACTACTAACTACTTAACATACAATACATATCAATATTTATATACATACCTACATATAGCTACTAATCTAACCAAGTATATATATATGTATCTAACTATTAGCTAACAATGTATCTACATACAACTACTTAACTACTACACTATTGAACTACTAACTAGACCAATAATAACTACTAGCTAACCCTCCTTGACCTCAACTAGCTGACCTCTTACCTTGTTGTGCCTGCAGGTTCTTGTATTGCTGCCACTGCCTTCAGTTTGCTTGCTGTTGGTGATACTGTGAATGGCTGCTACTGCTCTTTGCTGTGCACTAGATCTGTAAGTTTGTTGCTAACTGCTTGCTGAATGTAGTTTGCTGCTGCAGTCTCTAATGATTGCACTGCTTGATGCTGCTCATGCAGCTCGGTGCAGCTAGCTGCTGCTTGTTGGCTTGTGCTGCCCACTGCTGCTGTTCTAATATGAAGGTTGCTGTTACTGCATATGCTAGTTGCTGAAATTGAGCTACTGAAGTTTCAGCTAGCTGTTGGTGACTGCATACTGATTGCAGTTGCTGAATTGCTGAATTGCTCCTTGTGCTTGCTGTTGATGCACACTGAAATTGTGCAGTGCTACATGCTGGCCTTGTTGTTGTTGGTGACTGCTGCAGCACAGTTGTCTTAGCTACTGCTGAATGCACACTGAATTCCTACTGCATTCAGTTGCTCGACCCCTCACACATACATCCACACACAAACCTATATAGATATACTTCCACACACACACACACACACACACACACACACACACATATATATATATATATATATATATATATATATATATATATATACATACACTCGTATCTATACATATATAGATATACAAACATACACATATACATATAGATATCTACATCTGCATATATAAACACATATAGACATATCACTACATCTATACACCTAGCTACATATACATATAGATATATTATACTAGAGATACATATACATATAGCTATATATACAATATAATATAGATACATACACATATAAATAACCAAACAATTATAATAATATATTATTCTAATATATAATACCAAGTCAATTGGAATTAAGGTATAATGAACAAACACGTGGAATGCACCGCACCTGTATCACACTCATTCTATGATACGCTTATGATACGACTCCACCATACAACCAAACGTATCCCGAAGGACACAAACAAGTCTAAAATAATAATTATGAATAATAAAGAATTAAATACTCAACTAAGTGTCTATGTCAAAATATGACATTTACAAACCCCCGTGTCAAAGAAAAACCCTAAATCAACCCGTATCGCCAAATTATCGGGATACGACCTACACGTATCCAATTATGGATACGATACTAGACACACACAATCAAACACATATCAATTTGATCTAATTGACCAATTGACAAACACAAGATGTGCCAATATCGAAATTCTCCCAAAATTGACACAAAATGTAGTGCCTCAAATCCCGATCCGACCGGGATGTGCACTATATAATTGGGCTTGTGGCTAGTCCGTCTGAGTCGTAGCTTAGATCTTCAGCATCTTCTTGCCACGGACAAAATACGATGATCCTTTCCAACTCATGGAAAGGCCTCTATTGAAACGAGTCCAATAGTTTTCGTGTTTGGTTGCTTGGTTTTCTTGATTGCCTCTTTGGGATTTTGATTTGGTGTTGCTTTCAATTTTCTTGGTTTTTGGATCTTTGATTCTTGGAGAGTTCTGCAAGAAAGGATAGGCAAGAATTCTAATTGGTGCTCGTGCTGTTGCAGGTTCGCGTAACTGACGCTTGATCGTCGCTAGGCGGGATTCCTTGTTTCAGCTACCTTTTCCCTTAACCAGTGAGTGGTTTGGACCCTTCTTTCCTACTTCTTCATGCCCACATCTCTAATGTTTCAAATTTTCACTCGATGATGCCCGGTTGAACGCCTAGGAAATCCTTTGCCACAATGCATGCCAGCCACTAAGAAAGGAACATGGGAATTATAGACAAATTTTACTATATGCTTGCACACCTTTTAATTTGAGTTTGTTTATAAAGGAAATTGGTTATTGGTTGCGGCCTGGTGCCTCTGATAGAGTTTGGACCTATGGGATACAAAAATCGGAACACCGCTTGAGAAAATATGAACTGTTGCATAAGAGATATATTGCTGCTTTACTTCTTTTGTTTATTTCGATGTATTGTATGATATATGAATTGTTCATGCATTTGCATGGTCTGGGATAACTTGTGCACAAGGTTTGGCATTTCCTTGAAACGGCATTCCGGGGCACTAGAACCATATCGATCCGGAGGGAAATATATGATTCGTGCTAGTCATGATGCAATGCGGGACCTCCAGCAGGGCTTGCTACCCGGGCTGATAGGGCGCGCCGCTAATGCTTGGAATAAGTCCCTAAGGTGTCGATAACAACAATGACCGCATAGAGTAGAACACATGCTAATTTATTGTCTTATGCAGATGGTAAGTATACTTGTGTTTCGTTGCAGGGAAGGCGTGCATCGGTTGAGTAAGCAACCGATGTACTGGTTGGATTCAATGTTATTTTCATTCCTATCAAAACATGCAACTGATATGAATTGAATTCACTTACTTCTTTATAGAAGATCATCTTAATGCATGCTCGCCCCTAATAAGCTAGTGTCGATTTAGTCGAGTGGGTTCATCCCGCTCACCAGTACAAGTTGAGTACTGACCCACATTGTGGGCATCTATTTCAGGTGCTCAGACGGCACAACGCTAGTGGATAGACGAGGAGGCGTTAGGAGCACCTTTATTTTGAAGTATAGTTGGAGCCAGTTCATTTTGGAGGCTTGGACTTTCAATCTATACAAGGGCGTAGTGTATGAACGACGTGGACTATCTGATGGAGCGCGCCCTGCCTTTTGAGTTATCTTTTGTAATACAAATCAAGTAGACGAGAGGCGCATCAATGTAAACTCTATGTAAATTACTCTGAATTTATTAATGAAAAGCATATTTCTTCCTGCACTTGTGTTCAAATATCTGTGAATGTGTTTTCTAAATTGTGTTTCAAAATAGATTTATATCACTGTAAGTTCTTGCCTTGTGCGAGCGCAACTCCAGGCTCGCACGGCATCACGCCCCAACGAGGATGAATCGGTTCCGTAAAGGATCCAGCGAGGACGATTGAACCTTTCGGGATCGGGGAGTGACATATTGGTATCAGAGCCCGGCTTCACTTCCTTGGGATTTCAAAAGATTATATAGGAGTTTGATGCGCCTCTCAATTGAGTTGCGTTCGGCGTCCACTGCATGAGATGACTCGCCTATACAATGAGCCCATAGATATAAAATCTATCATTTTTGGAGTGTTGACAAGCTACTCTCTTTTGTAGCCATGGCAAAGAAAAACACTGCAACTGCCAACGGTGCTCAGCCCATTCAGAGCGATCCAGCAAGTTCTGGAGAATCCATAGGAGCGGGTTCTACCGGTATGGCGGAACGGCTTATGCATATCATGGAGGTGCAGCAACAACAAGCCGTTACTCAACAGGCGCAGTTTGCTGCTCAACAAAAGCAGATGGATACCATGATGCAACTGATTGCATCCTTGGTACCCAGCAACGGAGGGGCCACAGTGACGCCTGTCACGCCGCCGACCGTGGCGGTAGAAGATGAGTCATAAGAAACTCAGCCTCCAGCTAGGAATACCTGTCATGCAGCAGAGTTCACTAAAATGCATCCACCAATGTTCAACGGACGAGAAGAACAGGATGTGGTGATGGGATGGATTGCAAAACTGGAAGGACTCTTCAATCTGGTTGGCATTAGGGGATCTAAGCGAGTGGCCTGGGCATCGGTTCAACTGGAACTGCGTGCGCATGATTGGTGGAAGGCTACTAAGCAAGGGATTTATGATGCTAATCCCAACTGCAAAATTACCTAGGAAATGTTCAAATCTGTATTCATTGAACAATATATCCCCCGAGCCGTGCGACAACAGAAAGAAGACGATTTTAGCAACCTGGTACAAGAAAGTTTGTTTGTCGATGATTACGACTCAGTGTTTGCTAAACTGGCTAAGTTTGCTGGGCACTTCTTGCCTAACCAACAGACGTGGTGCTATCGTTTTCAGAAAGGTTTGAATGATGATCTGCGTAGGGACGTCATCAACCAGAAATGTCAAACCTACAGGGAATGTTATGAAGCTGCCCTGAATAGCGAGCGGATCTTTGGGCGCTATCCCCCAAAGGTCGAGGTACAAACCCCCCGTACCAACAATAACAAGCGGCCTCAGGAAACGGGAGGTTCTGGAGCACAAAAGCGTTCGCACACATCAGAACACAGGGGTCCATCCCAGGCACCGTACTGCAACAGGTGCGGCAAATCAGGGCATCGAGTGAATGAATGTCGGGTTACTGGATGTTTTAAATGTGGTCGTCTGGGCCACAAATAATTTAATTGTCGGGAGGGCAGACCGAATCAGAACAACGGGAATCAGAACAATGGAAATCAGAACAAGGAGCCTCAAGCAAGTTATGCCAATGCTGTGCCAGTGAACCCACGACGTCGGGGTGCTCAAGGCCGAGTCTATGCACTGACTCGGGATGAGGCATCTATATCCTATACTGTTGTGACATGTACTTTACTTTTCAGAGAATTGCCCGCTAGAGTCTTATTCGATTCAGGTGCTACGCGTAGTTTCATATCTGCTGATTTTACTGTTGAGCATAAATTAGCTTCTACTCCTTTAAATATGAACCTTTGCGTGAGTACCCCTTCGTGAGTCGACATGCCCGCCCATGCGATCTGTAGGGATGGTTATATTTGCATCGGAGGAAGGAAGCTTTCCTTAGATGTTATTGTACTAGACATTAAGGATTATGATATTATTCTCGGTATGGACTGGTTGGGTGCTTGCCATGCAACAATCGAGTGCACGGAGAAGCGAGTCATAATCCGTCTACCCGGCGAGGCAGAATTTTACTATTCGTGCAGCGCTGTACCGAAGACAGCAATGGTGATATCAGCAATTTCGGCTAGGCGTATGTTGCATTCGGGCTGTGAAGGGTACTTAGCTTCTGTTCGAGACACCCGGCAGGAATGTGCAGATGCAGCTCAGGCTGAAGTCATACAGATTTCCTCAACGTGTTCCCGGACGAGTTGCCTGGAATGCCTCCTGATCGTGAGATCGAATTCAGCATTGACACTTTTCCGGATTCGCGACCGATATCAATGGCACCTTATCGAATGGCCCCAGCAGAGCTGAAGGAACTTAAAGTTCAGTTACAAGATCTGTTGGACCGAGGATACATTCATCCAAGCGTTCTCTGTGGGGCGCTCCGGTGCTGTTCGTGAAGAAAAAGAATGGATCTATGCGGCTGTGTATTGACTACCGAGAACTGAATAAGGTGACCCTGTGGAACCAGTACCCATTGTCAAGGATAGATGACTTGTTTGATCAGCTGCAAGGTGCAACAGTTTTCTCTAAAGTTGATCTCAGGTCAGGGTATCACCAATTGAAAATTAAATCAGATGATGTTCAAAAATATGCTTTCAGAACCCGATACGGACACTATGAATTTCTTGTGATGTCGTTCGGCTTGACGAACGCCCCTGCAGCTTTCATGGATCTGATGAACCACATGTTTCGGCCGTTCGTGGACAAATTTGTGGTCGTGTTCATTGACGATATACTAATCTATTCCAAGAACAAGGCAGAGCACAAGGAACACATAAAGATCGTGCTGTAGACATTACGAGAGCATCAGTTGTTCGCTAAGCTCAGCAAGTGTGAGTTCTGGTTGAACAATGTGGCGTTCCTTGGTCATGTCGTCTCGGCAGAAGACGCAAAGAAAATAGAGGCGGTGGTGGACTGGAAGAAACCTACGTCAGCCAGCGAAGTTCGAAGCTTTCTGGGCCTAACGGGGTACTTCCATAGGTTCATGAAAGATTTCTCTAAACTGGCCTCGCCTTTGACTCGCCTTAATCAGAAAGGGATTATATACAAATGGAGTGATGACTGCGAAGCAAGCTTTAGGGAACTTGAGCGGCGTCTTGTTTTAGCTTCGATTCTTGCACTTCCAGATGGGGTAGAGGAGTTTCAGATATACAACGACGCTTCAAGACTCGGCTTTTGGGATGTGTGCTCATGCAAAGGGACAAGGTAATATCGTATGCCTCCAGGCAACTGAAGCCACACAAGAAAAACTACCCGACACATGATCTGGAATTGGCGGCAATTGTATTTGCACTGAAGTTGTGGAGGCATTATCTTTATGGTGTTGCTTGCAAAATCTTTACAGATCACAAGAGCCTCAAGTATCTATTCACCCAACGAAAACTGAACCTCCGGCAGCGGCGTTGGCTAGAACTGATTAAGGACTATGATCTGACGATCGCTTACACACCGGGCAAGGGAAACGTCGTTGCTGATGCTCTGAGTCAAAAGCACGTAGGCTCGTTATCCATAAACAACCGTTTACTTCGGGATCTTGAGGCGATGGGCATCGAGTTTTGAGTTCGACATCAAGGAGTGCAGCTGGCACCACTCCATCTTGAACCGAGTTTACGTGATAGAATCAAATCTGCTCAGGAGGGCGATCAGTTCCTAGAAAAGGTATGCGGACTGATCTCGGTGGGGAAGACGTCTGACTTTATGGCAGGCGAAGATGGGGCCTTGCAGATGAAAGGAAGGCTATGTGTTCCTAGCGACCAGGAACTCCGAAGGGAAATTTTGGCGGAAGCACACTACGCAAAGTATTCTTTGCATCCAGGGAGCACTAAGATGTACAAGGACTTACGCGGGACCTTCTGGTGGTACGGTATAAAATGGAATGAGGCGACCTTTGTGTCACAGTGCATGGCCTGTCAACAAGTGAAAGCTGAACATCAGAGGCCCGACGGGGAGCTGCAGAACCTCGCTATTCCCGAGTGGAAATGGGACAATATCACTATGGATTTCATTATGGGATTTCCGAAGACGCTGCGGGGGCATGATGCGATTTAGGTCATAGTTGATCGTTTGACCAAATCAGCCCACTTTCTGTCTATAAAAGTTACTTGGAGCATCGATCGGTTAGCACAGATTTACATAGACGAGATTGTTCGATTGCACGGAGTACCTGCCTTAATCATCTCTGACCGTGACGGACGTTTCTTATCTCATTTCTGGACTAGCCTACAGTCTGCTTTGGGAACCAAGCTACAGTTCAGTACCGCATACCACCCCCAGACTGATGGCCAGACAGAAAGGACAAATCAGATACTTGAAGACATGTTACGGCTGTGTGCAATCGATTTGAGGACTAGTTGGGACACGTACCTTCCATTTACAGAGTTTGCGTACAACAACAACTACCAATCGAGCATCCAGATGGCACCGTATGAAGCACTATATGGGCGCAAGTGTCGATCTCCAATCTGTTGGGACGAAGTCGACGAGCGGCAGGTACTCTGGCCAGAGCTGGTAGAGCAGGCAGTTGAGAAAGTTTGCTTGATTCGGGAAAGACTCCGCACAGCACAGAGCCGACAAAAAAGTTATGTTGATGCCCATCAAAGACCTTTGGAGTTCTTGGTCGGGGATCATGTCTTCTTGAAAGTGACACCGATGCGTGGGGTGATGCGTTTCAGCGTGAAGGGCAAACTGAGTCCCAGGTTTGTCGGCCCCTTTGAGATACTGGAACGAGTGGCAGTTGTGGCATACCGGATTGCACTACCTCCCGCCTTGGCTAAAGTACATGACGTATTTCATATTTCTCAACTTCGAAAGTATGTGCATAACCCGAGTCATGTGGTTAGTTTTGAACAATTGGAACTACACACGAACTTGTCGTACTCAGAGGAGCCCGTACAGATTTTAGACCGGAAGGAAAAAGTACTTCGCAACCGTACGATGTCCTTGGTTGGCGTGCTGTGGTGGAACCATACAGTTGGGAATCAACTTGGGAGATGGAATCGGAGATGAAGGAGAAGTATCCTTCGTTGTTTATTCAGTCGGAGGTAGGGCCTTGTTCTTAAGTTTCGGGACGAAACTTTTTCTTAGTGGTATATTATGTAGTACCTCAAATCCTGATCCGACCGGGATGTGCACTATATAATTGGGCTTGTGGCTAGTTCGTCTGAGTTGTAGCTTAGATCTTCGGCATCTTCTTGCCACGGACGAAATGCGATGATCCTTTCCAACTCATGGAAAGGCCTCTATTGAAACGAGTCCAATAGTTTTCGTGTTTGGTTGCTTGGTTTTCTTGATTGCCGCTTTGGGATTTTGATTTGGTGTTGCTTTCGATTTGCTTGATTTTCGCTGCTGGTTTTATCGTTTGTAGCTTTGATTATTGGGGAGTTCGGCAAGAAAGGATAGGCAAGAATTCTAATTGGTGCTCGTGCTGTTGCAGGTCCGCGTAACTGACTCTTGATCGTCGCTAGGCGGAATTCCTTGTTTCAGCTACCTTTTCCCTTAACCAGTGAGTGGTTTGGACCCTTCTTTCCTACTTCTTCATGCCCACATCTCTAATGTTTCAAACGTTTACTCGATGATGCCCGGTTGGACGCCTAGGAAATCCTTTGCCACAATGCATGCCAGCCACTAAGAAAGAAACATAGGAATTGTAGACTATTTACTATATGCTTGCACACCTTATAATTTGAGTTTGTTTATAAAGGAAATTGGTTGTTGGTTGCGGCCTGGTGCCTCGGATAGAGTTTGGACCAATGGAATACCAAAATCTGAACACCGCTTGAGAAAATAAACTGTTGCATAAGAGATATATTGCTGCTTTACTTCTTTTGTTTATTTCGATGCGTTGTATGATATATGAATTATTCATGCATTTTCATGGTCTGGGACAACTTGTGCACAAGGTTTGGCATTTCCGGGGCACTGGAACCGTATCGATCCGGAGAAAAATATTTGATTCGTGCTAGTCACGATGCATTGCGGGACCTCCAGCAGGGCTTGCTACCCGGGCTGATAGGACGTGCCGCTAATGCTTGGAATAAGTCCTTAAGGTGTCGATCACACCAATGACCGCATAGAATAGAACACATGCTAATTTATTGTCTTGTGTAGATGGTAAGTATACTTATGTTTCGTTACAGGGAAGGCGTGCATCGGTTAAGTAAGCAACCGATGTACTGGTTGGATTCAATGTTATTTTCATTTCTATCAAAACATACAACTGATATGAATTGAATTCACTTACTTCTTTATAGAAGATCATCTTAATGCATGCTCGCCCCTAATAAGCTATTGTCGATTTAGTCGAGTGGATTCATCCCGCTCACCAGTACAAGTTGAGTACTGACCCACGTTGTGGGCATATATTTCAGGTGCTCAGACGGCACAACGCTAGTGGATAGACGAGGAGGCGTTAGGAGCACCTTTATTTTGAAGTATAGTTGAAGCCAGTTCATTTTGGAGGCTTGGACTTTCAATCTATACAAGGGCGTAATGTATGAACGACGTGGACTATCTGATGGAGCGTGCCCTGCCTTTTGAGTTATCTTTTGTAATGCAAATCAAGTAGCCGAAAGGCGCATCAATGTAAACTCTACGTAAATTACTCTGAATTTATCAATGAAAAATCATGTTTCTTCCTGCACTTGTGTTCAAATATCTGTGAATGTATTTTCTTAATTGTGTTTCAAAATGGGTTCCTATCACTGCAAGTTCTTGCCTTGTACGAGCGCAACTCCAAGCTCGTACGGCATCACGCCCCAGCGAAGACGAATCGGTTCCGTAAAGGATTCAGCGAGGACGATTGACCCTTTCGGGATCGGGGCATGACACAAAATACCAAATAACTTTCTCCATAGGCCTCCTATGAACCAAATTCCAATTTCCATGGGTAGCCTTAGCATATGGGGTGGTTCCTTATGGTTAAATCACATATTTATAACCTAATTATAGAGTAAAAACTGAATTGAACCTATTGGGAGATAGATTTCCAATAAATTTTCCAAATTGGGTAAAAGTAGTCTCCAACTTGTAAATTCTTGCTCCTCCTTGTAGATCCTTACTTTCTTCTTGTAGATCCTTGCTCTACTAGTCTCCAATGATGAATAGGGAAGGAATTGGGAAGAAAGTTGGATATGAATTGGTGTTGGAATGAAGAATTTGGAAAAGAATTTTTTTTAGATCTAGATTGGAATGTCAAATAAGAAGAGAGAGACTCTCTCTCCTCCCTAAAGGTGTCAGGTCCCTTGCCCCTCCTCTAAGTTATTATGAAATGCCTAAAACACCCATTGGGGCCTCTCATGAAGAAATTAATTAAGGAGGGAAGGTTCTAGTCTAATTGGTTTCACTAATTAATTCGTCCTCTTAATGAATGGGCCTACTATTGGGCTCAATCTAAACTAGAATTAAATGTTGGGTCCATGGATCTAAACTAAACTAGTTAGGTACACTACAAAAGTCCAAAATAAATTTAACATCTAACAATAAATAAATAATACAATAAATAATATTTACGACATGCACAACATATTATAATCCTAAAATAAATATACCCATGCCCAATTACCAAACTACCCTTAGTTGAAAAAGTGAGGGTGACAGACAAGCAGGCCCTACAGCTAGGTGGGTCGGCTCACTGGTGTGTGTGTGTGTGTGTGTGTATATATATATATATATATATATATCACACACACACACACACACACACACACAGTATTAGTGTTATTGTTTAACGCACTTAGATAATATAGAGTGTGACAAATGTTTTAGACTAGTTTAGGTGCATTTTAGCTAGTTCAATTTCAGCCTAGCTAGTTTGGACTAATGGTTAGATTGGGCTAGTAAAATCTATCCAAACCAAGTCCAATTGGACCCAAACTTGGTCCACACTTACTTGGGTTTATATAGACCCAAACCAAGCCTTGATTGGACCATTTTTGGTGCACCAAGCTGCTGTGGTATATATAGTTAACTTTAATTGTGTCATAATTCATGTGTTAGAATGGGTTAGGAATGGACCAAAAAATATTACATTAGGTTTGGTGTTTGGTTAAGTGACTTGAGATTGAACCCTAGTAAGTGTCACAAATAGGTTGACACTTGTATACACGAAATTGGCATGATTAAATTATCACATATGTACACGGCCAATTTTAGTAGGAAGAATACCAAATATCACATGTTGATTAGTAATTTAGAGACAATGTTAACCTAATTTTATTTAATAATAATTAGGTTAACAGGTTGTTAGGTGACCAGGAGACCAAAACTATTTCCTAAAACTAGTTTTCCTATAACTTGTGACAAAACCTTAATTTCATAACCTACCTTATGAGTATATAGTTAATGTTATTGTGTATATATAGCAAAATCTATAATAGCTATTGATATTATTATTATTATTATTATTATTATTATATATATATATATATATATATATAAATATATATAGGCTCTCAGGACGGTTCGATCATGATGGCAGAGTCAAGATCATTGTTTTCTCATCTCAGAGTTCTAGAAAAGTATATCTTATCTTGTTTTACTTTTTAAACTTAATCATTAATGTCCATATGCTTCTGCTCTGAATATAATATAGTTGTGTGTGTCTGAGAATGCCTCGGGTGCAATCAACGAAGGCGTTGATGTTTGGTCTTGTGTATTGACCTAGTTTCTAATGGACGTACCTAAAGTTGTGGAGTTATCATTATAACTCCCAAGGCCTTGACACGTATCATTTCACAGCATAGAGTAAGTTTATGTAGGACATTGACTTACACACTTGACTAGTTATCGGTGCGAGTAGCACGTATGTCGTTATATATCCTAGTTGATTTTGCTATAGTTTGTATTGTGACTTGAATTATTGTTACAAGATGTCCACGTCGTATTCACGACTTATACATTAGCATTAGACGGGGAAGACAATTAGTAGACGTATGGGAAAGATAACTGTCTACCGTAGTCTCTGGATGGAACTACGGGGTTATGAGCCTCAGTGTTACCGAGTTATGGGTTCATAGTTACCCGATTATGGGCATATATGCTTGTCGATATATCCGGTAGTGGTCACTAGCTGCGTGTTAGGAATGATCAGTGATATAGTCAGCATATATTTTTGGTATCGAGTTTGCAGCTAATGCCAAACACTTACCTTTCTCCTACCCATACGCACCAAAGTTGTCTTCAAAGTGCATTCACTTAGCTGGTTAGCTCACCCTTATACTTATGTAGTATTTATATTATGGCATATAATTTTTGTATCTTGCTACATCCTTCTGAGGACCTGGTTTCCCTGTCAGATTGCAGAGTTGATTGACGATATAATTTGCTGGAGTTGCTGATGGGTATCATATTGGTATACATGTATTTATTATTATATATTTATATCATATTCATTCATTGTTCACCTATTATCTTGTATTGCTTATTACCTGCTGTTATAGCCTAGTTTTGCAAGCTTATTCTTTTCTCGAGCTTTATCGAACCAAGTGTATTATTGAGCGGCCAACTCCAATGCACTTTGTTCATTCTTGAATTTTACTCATTATATGGATTGAGATATAGCTGAACTAAATTTTTTGACATATATACTTGACTTCTAGATAGCATATACGTATTTGAGTTGGATTGGAGTCTACTTGATACGTAGCTGGCCATTGCCACGTGGCCTGGTCCCGTGTATTTTGGGACTGGGCGTGACACTTGCTTAGAATTTTGTATTCTAAAACGAGTTAGTATAATATCGATATAGGTATCTTGGGATAAGCCAACCATTCTTTTCTTGCGATCTCGTAGAACTTTGATCCCAAGGATTTAACCTACTTCTCCCAAGTCCTTCATATCAAACTGTTTGGATAATCACACCCTTACATTAGATAACACCTTCACACTATTTCCATTGAGTAAGATATCATCCACATAAAGTACTAGGAATACCATCACGTTTCTGTCACACTTTTTATATCACATGATTCATCAAGATATTGATTAAATCCATAGGATTTTATCACCTGATCAAAATAGATGATCCAAGATCTAGAAGCTTGCTTAAGTCCATAAATACACTTCTTGAGTTACAAACAAGATGCTCTTTGCCATTTTCAATGAACTCGTCGGGTTGCCTCATATAGATATTTTCTCAAGACATCCATTAAAAAAAACTGTTTTGACATCCATTTGCCAAATCTCATAATCGAATGAGCTGTAATAGATAAAAGAATTCGGACAGACTTAAGCATGGCTAACGATAAAAATATTTTCTCATAATCAACACCCTCTTTCTGAGTAAAACTTTTGCAACAAGCCGAGATTTAAAGGTTTCAACCCTACCATCTGATATACTTATTCTCTTGTAGACCCACTAGCATCCAATGACATTTACACCAGTGGGTGGTTTTATAATCTCCCAGACCTGATTAGAGTCCATAAATTCTATTTCAGATATCATTATTTTTTGCCAAGATTCTGTATCTTTATCTTTGAGTGCTTCATTATAGGTGCAGGGATCAGAATTTTGATCCTCAGGGACGAAGTCTGATGACTCTACCAAGAACATGAATCTGTCACGTTGTACCATAACCCTTCCAATATGACGAGGCACTATAGGTTGTGGTATAACATTTGTGACACGTTGTGCATTTACTCATGGTTCCTCCTATTGTACTGTTGGTACTGAAGTATTTGGTGTCTCCCCTCTCAGTTCTTCTAGAATAACTCTACTTACGAGTATATGGTTTATCACATAGTCTTCCTCTAAGAATCGGGTATTGGTGCTAACAATGATCTTCTGATCCTTAGGATTATAAAATAAATCTCCTTTCGTTCCTCTTGGATAGCCTACAAACAAACATACTTCTTTACAAGATTCTAACTTATCTGCTTTCACATTCAACACATGTGCTGGACTACCCCAAATTCGAATATGTTTCAGACTAGGCTTACGTCTGGTCCACAGCTTTGTGGGAGTAATAGGTACTGACTTAGAATATACCGAGTTGAAATATAAACTGCAGTCTCTAAGGCATATCCCCAAAACAGATCTTGTAAATCCGAATAACTCATCATTGATCTAACCATCTCCATAAGAGTCATATTTCTTCTTTTTGCTACACCATTCTGTTGGAGTATTCTAGGTGCAGTCAATTGGGATGTAATTCCAGCCTATGATAAATAATCTCTAAACTCTCCAAAGAGATACTCGCCACCATGATCTGAATGTAATGACTTGATATATTTTTTATGTCGTTTCTCTGTTTCGGCCTTGTACTCTTTGAATTTCTCAAAGCACTCAGACTTACGTCACATCAAATTAATGTATCCATACCTTAAATAATCGTCAATGAATGTGACAAAATATTCAAAGCCACCTCTAGCCTAGTCAGTCATGGGCCTACATAAATGAGAATAAACCAATTCTAACATATCTTTGGCCCTATACCTCTTTGTCGTGAAAGGCCTTTTGGTCATTTTATATTCCAAGCAAGATTCACATACTGGAAGTGCCTCCACTTCTAATAAACTCAAAGGTCCATCTTTAACCAGACTTTGAATCCTTCTTAGACTAATATGCCCCAACCATAAGTGCCAAAGATATGTTTGGTTCATACAAGAAGGTTATTTTCTCTTATTTAAGTTAGAAGACATATTATTCATTTTCATAAGTTGCATTGTGGGTGAAATAGGATTAATGATATACAAATTATCAACTAATGCACCAGAACAGATAAAATGCTTATTTTTTCTAATAACAATATTGCTATTAAAATAAATTGAATGTCCATCCTTAACTAGCATAGAAACATAAATCAAATTTCTTCTAAGTGAAGGTGCATAAAGACAATATCTCAATGTCAAAGACTTATTTCTACCAAAAGATAAAATGATATCTCCTACTACAACAACCACTACTTTTGTAGAGTCACCCATGAACAAGCATATCTCTCCACCACTAAGTCGCCTGGTTTAGTGGAACCCCTGCAATGAATTACAGACATGATTAGTGGCTCATGTATCTACACACCAGTTGCCGGTAGATAACATCGCTAAACAAGTTTCAACTACAAGTAAATGAGATATAACTTTTTTGTTCCATTGTTTAAGAAGTGGACAGTCACTCTTCCAATGTCCTGACCCTTTGTGCTTGAAACAGTTGCCTTTCGGCTTTTTTATAGCACCTTGAGGTTCCATGCCCTTCTTTGCTGAATTTGCTTATTTTTTAATATTATTCTTCTTCTTACCATCTTTCGGCTTAGAAGTAGAAGCATTTTCATTTACATAAATATGACCATTCTGCCTAATGAGAGCCTCAGCATCTTGCAGTTCTTTCGCAAGTTCTGCCAAACTGTACAACCTTTTGTTTATGTTGTAGTTAAGGCAAAATATGTCAAAACTTTTAGGCAGAGTCCCGAGAATGATATCTACCTGGATTTTCCCCATCGATTTCAACTCCAAGGATGTCCATCTTATTCAAATGATCTATCATCTTGAGAACATGATCCCTTACTGGCGTTCCTTTAGTCTTGGTCATATTCATCAAACTCTTCATAGCAAGCTGCCTAACTGTCCTACTATGATGTCCGAAGAATTTTTTTGAAGTTGTACATCATGTCTTAAGCCGTGGCTATGGCTTGGTGTTGATGTTGCAACATATTTGACATATATACCAGAATGTAACACTGTGTCTTCTCATCTGCCATGATCCACTTCTTATAAGCCTCTTTGACCTCTTCATCAGAATTAACATCATGCTTAGGAGGTCATTCCTGATCGCGTACATATTTGTACTCTTCAATAATTAAGACAACATCCAAGTTACGTTTTCAGTCAATGTAATTACGGCCAGTAAGTTTATTTTCTTTAAGAATCACCGTAAGTGGACTGAATGAACCCATTTTTGAAATCTTGAGAATCACATAAATAATAATTATTTAGGGCAAAAGATTTTTGAACAAAATAAATATTGATTCCCTCAAAATAATAAAAAGTCATCAACACCTTAAACACCATGAATTTAGTATGCTACGATAGTGTGGACGTATACCAATACAACATCTTTCCAAGGGGGTTTTCCTATTAATTTTACTATTATGTCAACCTAACTTTATGAAAAATAAAATTAATTTGTTGGTCTTTGCTTTAGTCCTACAAATAATAGTAGTGACTCCGATGAGGAGGTTACCATTAATTGTATCTAAGTGTACACTATTACTTAATATTAAGTCCATTACTTCGTAATGAGTTCCTTCAGATGGATAAGTGAACACACACTAGGTAACTTCCTATAATTATCCCTAAGAAAGTTTGTACCAGTGATTCATCATTAGACTCATCCGATATAGAGGAAGGAACTAAAACAACACGCAAGTATAATTACATCACCTACAAACCAGTAATGGAAACCATAAATTTTATACTAAATAAATTCTCTCTCCCACTTGGTTATTTAATAATGAGAATTTTTCTACTAGTTGACATATGTCCATATTTTCCATTATTAATGTGGGCTTAGTTTATAAAAAAATCATAGAATAATAAACATACATAACAGAATAATCAAATATAGCTATAAACAAAAAAAATAAATATCCAACTATTATGGTCATATATCCTGCTTCTTCCTCAACTGTCGAATCTAAAATCTTGCTCTACACATAATCTAGATTAAAAAAATTAAATAAATAATCACGATCAATCCTCATAATTTTAATCACATCCATGAACAACAACACCATGACGTACCGTGGGTTTAAATCACAAAAATAAAATATGCATTCAAACCATAATAGTTGGATTAAAGATGCCTGCAAAACCGAGTTAGAACAGATCTACATCTACCGACTATTTTTTGATTTAAGTTTTTTTATTGGACAACATGGATTTATCAATTGATACGCAGATCCAATATATGCTCTGATACAAATTGATGGAATTGGGGATTCGCAAGACCGCAGATTGGTGTGTATATCGATCGGTAGAAGATTAGCAAGTTTAATACCTGATCTAATCCTTCAAAAATGGAAAGTAGGGTTCACAAATTATACCTGAAGTAACGAAAAGAAGATGAAGGTTTTTAGCAACCTCGATCAGTTAGCGACCCCAAGATTTTTTGTACGTATTCTTTCTTCGGGTTGAACGTCGTGTGGGTGACGATCTTCCAACATTTACTTCTCCTTGGCTGACCTCTCTTTCTCTCCTTACTTGAAAATGAGTTTTGAGAAAGCTACCATTTTTGATGCATCATAATTGCCAGAGAATAGAGTTTATATATAGGCTATGACAGGGACCATGAGAAAAAATTAGGGTTAGGTCTCCTAACGGATCTGGGTATCCCATGTTCAGCCCGAACACACAACCCAAGCCCGTTAACAATAGCTCGGTCCACTAAAGAGCTATTGTTGCACTACCTTCCTAATCCCAAATATGTTTATGGGTCCCTTCTTATTATATGCTTATTTATCTCTCTATATTAAGATATCAAATGTTCGTCGATCAAATTAAGTTACCAACAACTATATTGATCGACATCTTTTATCCTTAAATAGTACAACTCAACTTTATTTGTCATGTCAGATATAATTCACCTGCAGGGTTTACATAAAAATCCTTATGAGCTCCTTAAGGAGACATCATCAACCCGATATATCGAGACATGTATTCCTTTTCTAATCAACAGCTCATTAAACACACAATGCCATAACCCAATTCATAGAGGTTATTGATCCATAATAAATCTCACTCTTTTATGAGTCAAAGTAATGCACATTGTATATACATGTCTATTATTATATCCTGATTAAGAGACAAGCATCCATAATAATAGAGGTGTTTGTTCTCTTATGTAGTCAGTAAAAAGAGAACAATCTCAAGTGGTCATGTTCAATACACACAAAGTACTAGTGTAAACCTAAGATAGACTAATACCAGATTACACAATAACCTTACCAATGGTTTGTCCAAATCCATCTAGGTTATGAACTATTTATATATTTTACAGGAAACTGATAATATAATCTTTCGTGTGATACCATATCATATTATCTACAATATAGAATATTAGACACATGCATTTAACATTATAACATGCAAACATTTGTCCATAGGATTCTCATCCAAAAATAAAAATATATAGTTAATATAAAGTGATAAATTTAGTATATAATCATAACAAATCTAGACTCTGATACAATGTGGATTGTACTACATACAGTATAAGAAGCGACAACAATAATAATCCAGACTTATTTTTATTATAAATGATACAAAGTGACAACAATGTAGATTGCACTACATACAGTAGAAGACATTGACACAAGAATGTAAATCATAACGATGAGACAAAGTCCATATATTTTATTATATGGTTCAGTTGGAGATTGAGACCAATACAACCGTGGAGGCTTTCCTGGACGTCAGGCATGTTGAACTGCCAGATTGTCCAACAACAATACATATCCCTTCTGCCAGTTGATACCAACACAATTTTCTCATAGATCTTCTTGATGGTCTCAATGGCGTCCGATGGAACTGAGGTTCCATCTCCAAAGGTGACGAGTGCATACCACTCGGTAGTCTCGTAAGGCACTATCCTAGGGAACATCACCCTCCTCTTATTAATGTCGAACTTCTGTACAGGATTTATCGGTCCGACAGTGAAGTCTGCAGTTCCAT
This sequence comes from Iris macrosiphon, assembly GCA_036927795.1. Taxonomy (NCBI): domain Eukaryota; kingdom Viridiplantae; phylum Streptophyta; class Magnoliopsida; order Asparagales; family Iridaceae; genus Iris; species Iris macrosiphon. The sequence goes on from JAYESA010000009.1 coordinate 160,013,932, forward strand.
CATTGTTGAACTTGACTTTGCTGCAATCTAGCATGTCTAGTGCCCTACAAAAAAAAGTATATATATAAGTCATCAATTATTTTTAAAAAATCATCAATAAAAATTAGTATATATATATATATATATATATATATATATATATATATATATATATATAGAGACAGAGAGAGAGAGAAAGAGAGAGAGAGAGAGAGGAGATACATGAGGGATCCACATCCCCAATTTTTTGCATCTCATGTTATCAACCGTTGGATCTTGTTTAAGTCATCTAATCTTAACCATTGATTTGAATGGTTCAAATCAATGGTTAAGATTAGATGAATTAAACAAGATCCAACGGTTGTAAACATGGATATGCTTAAAAATGCATAATAGAAGGGGATACAGATCCCTCCTCATATATATATATATATATATATATATATATATATATATATATATATAACAAATCATAAAAATTATACAAAAATATTTATAAAAAATCATAATTAAAATATATTTAAATCATATTTATAATATTTAAATATAATTTAAATTTGTATCTAATTTTTAATAATATCATAGATAATTTTTTCGTACGTGTAACGTACGTGAATGTGACTAATATATATATATGCCAATGAGCCTCTAGCCTAGTGGTAGAGAGGATGCATGTGATCCGGGTGGTCGGGAGTTCGAGCCTAGTGGAGCTAAGTTCGATTCTATTTACCAATTCATATATATATATATATATATATATATATATATATATATATATAAAATTTAAATTTGTTATCACATATAGAGTGTAGAGATGATCCCGTCTGCTTCCATCTTTTCTGTCACTTGCGGCATCTCCTCCTCCAGCTTCTCCACCAATATGCTGCTAGGGATGATAGACGTCTGACCGCCTCCTGCTGGTTGTGGCTGCTTACATAAGAATATGATTTTGCGAGGAAATTCCTTCATCTGCATGCAATGGTACGTGCATGGAAGGATTAAGTATAAGGATACTAGAATGTTCAACTTAGATTTCATGAATATATATATATGTATGTACGTGGCTAAATAATCTTATACATTCATCGGCATATGTTGGAGTTTTTCCCTTAGAACTTGAAAGATAGTCCTACATTAGCTACAACTCTAGCTATCTCATTATAAGGCTTTGCTTGTTATTAAGGTATACACATGGGTTATCGTAGGGCACATGTGGGTGCCATGTGGGGGGTGTTTTCCTAGGAGGATTAATGTTAAACTACTTAAGAAAATATTTATGCTTTTTGTCACTCTATTGGAAAAAAAATTCTTAGGAGCTAAGCCCCGAAGGGACTTAGCGACTCTTACACGGACTCAGGCGAATGGCATAAAGTAAAACTTTGATGGCGCACTTTGCATTTCACATGATGCTTATGCGTGAGTTGTATACGCGATTGCAGCATATGCGCAACATGCACAATTTTGGGCATGTGAGGCATACGCGCTATGCATGCCTGCGAGTCTGCATTGTTATGTCGTTACATACATATGCGAGCTACGCAGAATGTGCGAATCTGCTCTGGTTGCAGGATTTGGTGTATCAATCCTATTTTTTGGGAGTTGGTATTTTAGTCCTATTCGGCCAGGATTGGAGATGGGGTTGCCACCATTTTCTATAAATAGAGTCCTCTTGACTCCTTTTGATGATATAAAAATGAAAAGAAAAGGAGGAGTCCAGGGAGTCTGTTCGAGTCACACACAGAGGTTACTACGAGCATTCCATAAGTTCTTTCGTGAACTTGCTGGCTCATGGGAGCAGATCGTCGATAGAGGGTGAATCTTGCTTTGAGCAACGGTGGCCTTCACCACCGCGCAAGAATAATTTTTATTCTATCTTCTTCTCCTTCCTTCTTCTAGTTATAAACGTTCTATCTCAATTGCAACTACGTTTGCAAGGAAGAATGTGTTCTATTTTATTTTACGTTCTATCTCAATCACTACCAAAATAAGGGAAATTAGCAACGTTATTAGCGACTCCCGAAAACAATATCACTATAAAACATGAATTCAACGACGCCAAAAATTAACGTCGCAATATGTCGTAGACACCGACGAATTATGACTAGTAGCGACTCTTGTTATTTTCTATAAAGACTGTGTTGCTATGAGTTGCTAAACGTTGCTATGTTTTTAATTTTTGCGATGTTTATCATCATATTTAGTATGACGTCGCTATATTTTTTTAACGTTGGTGACATTTAGCGACGTCGTTTGGAACGTCGCTAAATTTTTAATATACCAATTTAAAATTTATTTCCCCCAATTCATTGTCCCAAATTACAAATCTCCCCCAATTCGACCTGCCTCTCAGATTCATCTCTGGCTCCCCTCCGACGCTCCGGCTCCCCTCCGACCACCATCAGGTAAACCCTAACCTCTTCTGGTATTAGATCCCCTAGGTCATCAATCTAACCCCGCTCCTTCTCTAATTCGACCCGACACCACCGGCTCCCCTAGGTCATCGATCCAGTCCCGTTCTACCCCCAATTTGACCCATCACCGTTCGAGGTGGCGGTGGGCTTGCGAGTGGGGCTGAGCGGGGTACCGAACTCGAGCCGTCACTCTCGAGGTCGGGCCAGGAGGAGCCTCCTGCTGGGCTTCATGGGTCTGGGTTGGAGAACCTCTAGTTTCTATCGGCGGACATGGAGTCCTTCACCTGTATTATGTCGAACATGAATCTTATACAGTAATAATTGTTTATCTTTGTTAATATGTTATTAACATAGGCAAATATTTGTGAGTTAGTTTGTCTCTATCCATGTAAGAAACCTAATAAGTATGAAAGATAATGTATATAAAATCTGACAATATTTAGTAAATAGGAGGCAAAATAATATATCTTGAGAATATTAGTTTATGCAAAGAGAAACTTCATGTTTAGGCACAAATGAACACGTGTATTATTTCGAACATGAATCGGTATAACAATTTTACCATAGGAAGTGTAAGGCAAGTGACGATGCATAAGGCCCATATGTGGGTTACAAGATAAGGACCAGGGCGTGAGATGTGCTTGTATGTGAATCTGGGCATGTTAATGTGAGTGTGTGGCATGTTAGGTGTGAGCAATGTCGTGGATTCTGATATGAATGTACTTCTATATCTAGGTGTTTGGGTGAGTTGTCGGGCAAGTTGGTTAAGATGTCGACATACATGTGTATGGGTTCGTGAGTTGTGTGTAGGCAGGTGAAGCAAGCATGCATGTTTCGATATGTGTCTGCACGAATCTAAGTATGTGTGTGGGTGGAGCAATCAAATATAAGTCTACAAGACCAACATTAATATCCAAAACAAAGGATAAATTCCTTAAAAAAATTCTATAAACCCAGAAGATACCTATATAAACTTATTGTTCCATTGACTTATCCTTGATGTTAGAGAACTAATTAAAACTGCATATTATTCCAAGCAATTAATGAATTATAATACGGATACTTGAACAATGTGTATCCATTGTAATGCCCCGCAACCGTACGGTACATTATGCCAAGTCGGATTGAATGAGACAATAGCTGGTTATATTTTGATTTGTTGAATTTGGAAACAAGTATTTATTGAGTTGGTTTCATATGCAGATCGCTAGCGGAGTTCGATGGAATCATGTGTTCGTTCAGAGGAGTACTTGGATAGCTGGATTGGAGCGATAATATCGTCTTCCTTAGTCCGATTGGTCGGATAATTTGGAGAGCATGGCTTGCTCTCACGGTCATACCAATTGAGTAAATTATGCTTTACATCGGACCACGGGTTCAAGGGATCGGCCGTATCGGCAATGAATGGTGCTTAACGGAATCAGACTTGGTGAGTGGGCTCTTTCCCTTCTCCTCTACTCCTTTATGCCTAATAATATAGAACATACGTAATGGCTTGAACACTTGGACTAGAACTTGGAAATTACTACACTATAGCGTGCATAGAGTGTGCGTCGTTTGGTTGGATATAATTTGTGGCTTGAGTTGGTTTTGTGTTGGGCAGTAGGAGCTTGAGTAGGCAGTTGGAGCTTGAGTGGATCATCTTGGTTGGAATATCGAGGTAATTCGGGCGGGCGAGCGAGCCTGCATCCGTGCACGAGTATCAGTTGGGCGCTTTGTCATGCAAAGTGTGCAATTGTGGTTCAAAATCGGACAACTTCATTGGTGAGGGCATTGTGCTACTGTTGCGGCATTGTGCCACTATTGGGGCATTATGCCACAAAGTTTTTCTAAGCGATGAGTGTTGCACCAATTGGAGCATTATATCGAGAAGTGACAGAGTGCCTATGGGGTTAACTTGAGATGGTGCATTGGGATATAAGTTGGAGAATGGTTATGGATAGTTGATTGGATGAGTCTAGGATCGTTTGGTGGGGCAAGAATGCTCGATTCTCTCGTCATACCTACTTGGTGTTTGTATCTTTTATGGACAACCTGTTGCGCACAGGGTTTGGTTTCCTAGAACGGGATAAGCTCTGGGGCACCGGGACCGTTCGGCCATGGAGGAAACAAATGGCAACGTACCTTGGGCGCGGTACCGACAGTTCGATGTGACCAGGCGGACAAGCTACCCAGTCTGGTTCGGGTAAAACTGCAGTTGATTAGTCCTCTATGGCTTTGCCAGTGACTTCATATAGATAAGAGTTATTTTCTTTGGTTTGGTTTGGTTTATACTTTTTGTATAGGCGGCGGCCAGCTTGCCTCGGCAAGAGTGTGCATATCGATGATTGGATTAATAAGGCTTGGATTGTGGATTTGTTTGAGGATGGATATTGAGGCTTGGATTGTGGTTAGATAAGTTCACGTGTTGCTTGGGTTTGAGTAGGACAGTTTGCATGCTAGTTTCCTTTTGAGTTGGATATATATCTGCTTGTATATTTTGCTTGAGTTGGATGCTTGCATATTTAACCTGCTTTATATTTTTTCTTAACATGTCATACCTATGCCATGAAATGAATCTAGGATTCAAGTAGAAAGATCACTATATAACTGTTAGCATTCACTTTTTCTACTTAGTGTCGGTTTAGATGAGTGGGTTACCCCGCTCACCAGTACGGCTGTGTACTGACCCACGTTTGTGGGTATTATTTTAGGTACGCAGGTGTAGCGGCGCTGCATGGATATACGGAACATAATGTATGAACAATAAGTACCTTTATGGGAAAGAGAAAGAGCAAGAGTGTTGCATTGCCTTTGTGGCATTCTCCTTTGTGGCATTTTTAATTGGACCCTATCGAGAGCTTCGCTGCGTATACTCTGATGTGTGCTTGGTACATAATACTTGACTTTTGCTGTAACTTGGTCGTTTCGATGATAACTTTTATGTTTGACAATATCGCCTTGTGCGAGCGCAACTCCAGGCTTGTACGACAACACATCCTGATGAGAAAGATCGTCCCGCGGGAGCGCTGCAACGTGGTAATTCACGTTCAGCAGGGACGATCGAGCTTACGGAAGATTAGGGACGTGATATATTGGTATCAGAGTGCCCGATTTATTTCCTCGGACTTTGTCTTTCGCTTCATCACAAACTCTAAATAGCTTTCGCGTGTCGTTTAGCTCTTGGATCTACTCGGTGCCGCATTGGATATTTCATGCAATAAGACTATATATTACTGGTTTTGGGTGAATGTTATTCTTTTAAGTGTTGCTTTCGTTGGTTTTTGGTAGATCGCTTAGCATCGTTGGGCGTTGTTGCATTCATGCAGCAAGTTGTGTGGCATTGTTGCATTTGTGCAGCAAGTTGAGGGGTGTCGTTATGTTGGTTTGGCTTATCGTTCAGGAGATTCTGGTTGCATCAGTGGAGCAGTTGGTTGGCAGACGAGATTAGTTATGTGGCATATTATGATTAGAAGCATCGGATGAGAACAGATCATTGCATGAGTTGCTCGTATAGCGAATATATTGGATGGAGTTTAAATTTTTGGCTGGGTATATGTAAACCCCTCGACCAATTCAGGGCTAATTGGAATTAAATTAAGAGACTAGGAATAAATTGGATGCAATTAGATTTAATGTGCAACAATATTGTAACTTAATACACCTTACTGTTGCCTTGATGTTTGGAGCGCTATACTAGTAGGTATCCCCCAAACCAATTAAGTACTCACCTCCTAGACACGCCAGGCTACCCACCTGCACCTTGTGTATTTCCAGGTCCCCAATTTTGTGCTTTAATCTAGCTGCACAACAGTCGTTGCAAACGCCTAGGTATTATTTTAATAAACCAAACTTTCTCTTAATGTCAGATGCAATTGTTTGTAACCTAAATTAATTGAGGCCAAGTTCACCCAAAACAAGACATAACCAAGCCCTGTATACCTATCATGTGGACCAGACCCCACCCCAAGGAGTCCAGACAAGCCCAAGGCCAGGCCATAAACCCCCTCTTATATAAATACCCCTCCTTACTACTATCGAAACCCTAGCATCATCACCCTCTTCTTTCAAACCCTAGCCGAATTTCCCCTTGCCGAGACTCATCCCTACCGGACTGGACTTCCACCACCCAAGCCACCCCTGACTCGCCGGACCACCCTTCAGGCCGTCGCACCTCCGCCGGATTACTGCACCATCCAACCATCATCCCCACCATTTCACCCCGGCAACCCGAGCACCCTTTCCCCCTTCCCGACTTCCAAAACCACCACCCTCAACACCGCCTGACGCCGCCAGACACCGCCACCCGACTCACCGGACCCCCACTTCACCACCACCTGCAGCCAACCACCTACATCGACAGCCTCCACCTGCACAATCACCATCCCCGTCCATCACAACCCCCATTAAACCCAACGGCCGATCCTGACTGCTCCTAACCACCTCCAGTGCCGTTAACCACAACCGAGAGGTCGACCTCGACCACCCCACGCCCTGACCGTCACCCCCGATGATGTCTCAGCCCGCTGCCGCCGTACCAGGCTGCTGCATCCGCGGCTGCAGCCATTACAGTCACTATATGCCAGCAGGACAATTCTGCCCGCACGTCGACCAGAGTTTGCCCCACGCTGGAGAGGACGGTCAGCCAGCAAGCGGAACCCCTCGTTCGGTCGATCAGGTACTCGTTCGCTGAACCTTTCTCTCTTGTGTCCTATCACTTCTCTTTCGTGTCGTCGTGTCGCATATGAACACATATTAATAATATTTAACCTATTTAGTATTGTGTGCATGAAAGTTGATTTAATTAGATATTAATAATAAATAATATTCTAAATTAATGACCAGTTATCAGGGACAAGTAATTCACTTGAAATACCTGAATATAAACCTAGTATGTTTGAACATGGAAACTAGAGACATGTGTTCGCACAGAACAGAAATCATGGTCAACCCGTAACTAGATAAATTATTGCCTCGAGACACATGTTAACCGAGGACAGAATACGTGTACACCCTAGCTACGTGCACACGTGACGATGTATTCAAGCAACAGTGAACTCGCGACAGTGTTCAAGTATAGCGTCTTAGTCATATGTAGTTAATGCGTAGTGTCTGATGTCCGTATTGTTGTGTTATATTGTATGTCTAGGGTCTTTGGATCAGCCAGGAGACGCTACGGGAGCAGGCTTTTGGCATTCACATCTTGATGACTCAGGCAAGATACCTTGCCATATTTACTGTCTAAATTAAATTATGCATAAGTTGTATTATTCTTGTTGTTTCTTTTTATACAACTGTGCGCGTCCGAGATTGACTCGGGTGCTGTCGACGGATATGTCGATGATTAGTATACTTAACCTAGTTCGCAGTGACTCACCCCATTTGAGGATACTCTGATATCTTCTGAGACCTAACACTTCTACACGTTCGTTGTGACAATTTTATATTGGGATACGGGTTCGCGTGCCCGACTAGCTATCGGCGTGTGTGACATGCATCATGGTTAGTAAGTAATTCAGGATTATTTCAGTGTAGAGACTTGGCATTTAGATACGGGGTATGCACGTCAAGTATTCGACTTGGATATATGCATTGGGCGGGGAGGACGACTAGTAGGCATATGGGATACCCCACTCCTTTACACTGATATCGCACTCGACGGAGTAATACGGACGTATATATATATTACTGATACCACGTTCTGTAGAGTGTTGGACGTTACTTGGTGATATTACAGATACCACACTCTATAGAACGTCGAACGTTATTGTATTCCTGCGCCCGTGTTATAGGGGGCATGTGTGGCATATACTAGCCGGTTGCCACGACTGTATTGTATTCACTTAGATGGTTAGCACACCCTTTATTGTATTTATTTTATTCAGTATTTATATATGGCATGCTTCTATGTATCTTGTTACGTCCCTCTGAGGACCTGGTACCTTTCCAGATTTGGACGAAGCTTACTACCCCACAGTATACGGCACAGGACAGGAGACGAGATTCACTACCATAGAGGAGCTAGAGGTTCTACCGTCAGAGTTTCCGTGATCACTTGGTAGGCCTTCTGCCTAGGATTGCGAGAATCATTATCTAGTTAGCCGATGTCCTAGTCATTATCTTTTATCTGTCATTTCAGTACCTTCTTTCGTCATAGTAGTGGGTTTGTCCCCACCAGACATTATTGGTTGTACTATGATATCTTGAGACTGGCATTTATCTTCCAGCAGTTTATTTATTATTTCATTCTTGTAGTTTAAATTGTGGATGAGATTAGTTACCTGTTGATTCATTGTTATGGGACATGTTAGTATTTTAGGACAGCGTAGCACTCTTCGTTAGGATCTATTAAATTAGGATATCCTCGGAGACGTGACAGCTGGCTATTGCCACGTGGCCTAGTTCCATGTATTTTGGGACTGGGGCGTGACAGTATATCACATAGAGCATTGGCTAAGCAGGTTTGAGTTGGCTTAGGGATATCAGGATAGCGTTGCACGAGTTGCTCATACAGCAAATATGAGGAACAGTTGGGTGTTGGGTTGGATTACTTGGAAGAGATCGTTGCACGGGTTGCTCGTGTAGCAAAAGTATCAGACGGTTCAAAAAATAGTTGAAAGTATTGAGAATAGAACATGGCATACGTTGCCTAGCGTGATTGATAAAAGAGTTAGATGGTTCATGCGTTGACTGAGTTTTATGTCAGACTTGAGTTAGGGATGGCAGGATCACACATAATGGATGGTTCGAACGGATCTTGGATCAGTGCAAAGAAGGGTGATGTGAGGAGTGACTTGATTCTGAGTGGTATATGGTATATCACATAGTTAAGTGGCATTGGAATATTTTGGATAGACATCAATGGAATTGTCGCAACAGATATGGGTAACAGGAATATAAGTTGGTTGGTGCACATCTGCTGAGTTAGAAAATGGAACATGGAACATGGAGCAAGCGAATGTTGAGTTACGATCGACAGGAACACCCCAGAATAGTCGGTTTGGAATAGACGTTCATCAATGCAGAGTAAGCGCTAGAGCGACTCTATTTTCAAGTGGTATATTGTGCAATAGAATTTGACTCAGGTATTCTTCGATACATTAGACTTGAGAATTCAAGAATGGACTTGTGCAATGGAAGTATCGTTGGACTTGAGAGATGGACAAGATCGGAACAAGCAACGAAATGAGTATTTGAAATTTGAAGGATTGATGTGGACCAAGTATGAGCACCCTAATTTTTACATAGGGTTAGTTTAGTTAATAATTTTTTTATTTTAATATTTATTCGTTAATTTAATTAAACTTTGGAAACTAACCCCCATGGTTTTAAGATCTTGAGTGCAACACTAGCCTTTCCCTTTCAACCAACCTAGAATGCTCGACTTAGACGAGTCAAATTAGGCTCCTTCTATGATAGTCCCTTACAAGTTCATAATCCCATGCCTTATTTTGGTCGCACAACTTTCGTGACACATTACGAGAAAATGATGATTAAGTAACCATTTAGTCATGGCGTATGATTTTAACACGCCACACCAACCCATTGATCCGAACTAAATCTATGCTATGAGCCTAACTGGTCCTATTACGCACATGACACTCGAGTTGCGTTATTCGAATCCCCTGCACGCTCCCAATTTAATATTAAGTAAAAAATAAAATTTAGAAATTTATTTAATTATTTTAATATTCTTTAATATTTAGTAAATATATTTTTTAATTAATATAAATTGGTTGTAGATTATTTATTGGAGGAGATATAAATTTCTAGAATTTTTCCAAGGACCTAACTATTTTTGGGAATTTTATACATTTAATTAATTAATAAATAAATAAATAAAACAAAAGAAAAGAAAAAGAAAATAGAAATTAAACCCTACCCAAACCCAATAACCCAAACCCTACCCAAATCCAATAATCCTAAACCTAAACTAACTCCCTCCCTTCTTTTCAGGCACAGGAGAACCCCCCCCCCCTCTTCTCTCCTATATATATATGTATACATATAGACAAAACCCAAACCCAAATCCTATACCAAACCTCCACCATCGCCTATACCACCCTAACTATTACCACCCATCGTGCCTCTGGCCGACCTTCGACCGTCGCCCGCACCGCCGTTCGCCGCGCCGCCATGCCCACAACAGCCGACCGCCGCCGTCCGTCCCCCCCATACGCACAGTAGCAGTTATGGCCCCTCCTTTGCGCACAGCCTCCGTCCTCCTCGCTCGTCCGATTTGTGTCTTGTCTTCGCTGGTATGTTCATAACCTAACCCTCTAGGATTTTCTTTAAGTGGAACAAATTTAGGCACACCGGTTTGATCAAAAAATCGACTGAAAGTTGGCTGAAAAACTGTTCGAAAACAGCCCCAAATTTTGATCCAAACTCCCATGTTCATGTCCAGTTTTCTACCATCTTGTTAATTATTTTTAAAATATAATTAAAGAAACTTCTTCACAATATAACCAAGATTTTTACTGTTCTTTTAGTTTTTATTAGTTTGCTATAATGGTTAAATTATTCTTGTTCCAAAACAACAAAAAACTTATTTTTAAAACACCAAAAATCTCGAGATACGGGGTACATCCCACCAAATAAGGTGACTTCGTCGTGTGTTAGTATCACCGAAAGGCACGTATCATCAACGCGAATATGTGGGCTTTCACGGAACTTGATTTGGATGTGCGTGCACACCAGAATCAATACATATCCGTCAAAAATTCCCGTATTGACCTGTTTTGACACTCGCCATAACTTTGTGTGTACATGTCGATTCGTAACAAAAATTATGCCATTGGATTCGTATTGTTACGCCGATCATGTGACCCAAGTTTGGTTCGATTCTAAGAACGTTAACGAAACATCATTTTGTGGGCCCCACGATTCTACATGACGGGCATTTTCGTGACCGGATCATTGGAATCCACTTCTGGATGTTCCGTTGGGTTCATATCATCGTTCTTGACTCATAGACACTGAGTGGGATAAATTTGGAGAATTTTGTCTTCGATACATTTTACGGTGCGAGGTGGGCCACATGTGGACCCCGCTTTGACCCAAAACTGTCAATTTTTGCCCTTGAGCACAAATTGAACTTATGGGTGGTCAATCCTAGCTATTTCAACTATTCTGAGAATATTGGTGATATTTGTTTTAGTATACGGAGGTGTACGTGTAGATTCCACTTTCCCAGGAGTAGTTGACGGAGTTCAAAACCCAGGAAAGTGTACCTTGCCAAACCTGCAGAGATCCTGTTATATTATATGCTTGTGTTCTTTTATTGTATATACTTTTGTGATGTATCTATTCAACCTAGGACCATGAGACGTTGTTTAGCGTCCGAACAAGATTCGGGTGTCGATGCCATACTCGGATTCGTGCAACATCACTTAGAGAGTTGATTCCGCGATCCTATATTTTTACGTGCTTGCTTTACCAAGTATGCCATACCGTAGGATACTTGACACTATTTCATGTAACAGAATCTTTCTTGAGTTATTCATGGTGATTCTGTATAGGCTTACAAGATTTGTGACATGAGACTTGCATATTACATGGATATTATTATGACTCGTTGTACTAGCTAGAGGTCATGATCTTACGTGTTATAGACATGAGACGTCGTGGACATGAGACATGAGATTGCATTGGGTGGGGAGAGACACACAGGCTACAGGCTGATTATTTATATATATACTGGAGGTGCCTTAGACTCTGGCTCAGATCTTTGGCACATATACTGGAGTCGTGATACTACTTGCTGCTATGGGCTCCCCGACACAGAGCCTGTAGTGGTCTCAGCCTGAGTACTAGTGATGCTCTCATTTATATTTCACTTAGCTGGTTACATAGCTTCCCTGAGGATCTGTTTATATTTACTTGCTATATTTTATTTGGCTTGAGTGTTTATTGTACCTTGTTATGTCCCCTAAGGATCTGGATCCGAATTATATCCCCAGGTGTAGACGAAAAGAGCTATCCCAAGGTTAACAGGATAGGTGTTACTATTGGAGATGTATAGGTTGCAAAGGACGAGTTTGTTCTGGAGGACTTCTCTTGAGCACACAGTATTCTTACCATTCATTATTTATGCTTAGTGTTCTTGGATATTTGATCTTGTAGTGACTCTGGATATTCTACTTGAATTTATTTTCCTTTCCATTTTGATGACGGGTTGTTCCCCGTGAAATTTTATATTGCTTTGATTGGACAGATCATTTTATATTATTGTGACTGGACTTATCTTTTTATGATTTTGTTTCTTATTGTGGATAAGATTAGATATATAAACCGTGACAGGTATTCGTAGACCATTTTTATGTATTACAACTTAAGTGCACTCTAACAGGTCCATTAAATTGGGTTTGCCCATTAGAGTTGTGATGCTGGCCATTGCCACGTGGCTAGTCCCTCGATATTTTGGGACTAGGGCATGACACCAAGTATTAGAAATAAGTGGAGATCGATCAGATAAAAAGCTGAATATCAGAGTTCGCTTGCACGATTTAGAAGTTCGGTGGAGCATTCATGGATGCAAAGAGAGAGTAGAGCATGAGGAACGAACAATTGGGATACGCTTGAGCGAGCGATGGGTGAATCGAAGGATAGCGAGAATGGACTGCAAATTTTGGTAACACATTGGAGCTGTTGGTTGAGTAATGAAACATTATATGGTTTACAGGGGAAATACAATAGATTAGAATGGACTTGAAGGATTTTGGATATTGGCGCTCAAAAAGTTGGACTCATGGTTTAGCGAAAGTAAAATTTGGCAAAATGGTGCAACGATGGTAAACGGATTCTCTGGAAGACTTAAACGGGCATGAGGTAAGTCTAGTTGATATTAAGTCAGGTTGAAAGTTAACACTTATAGTACTGAGACGGATTAAGGCAACAAGTAAAGGCAATATAGATTTGAGATTTATGTTGGAACCGTGCACGAGTCATTGAGAGTGTGTGGACTAATCGGAACATAGAGAAAATCAAGACAGGCTAGGGAATGAAATGAGAGCAAGGATTATGGTGGATGGACTTTTGAAGATAGCTAAACGAAAGAGCAATATTGTAGCAAAATAATGTGCTGCTCGAGCAAGTTGGACGTACACTGTGAAACATGGCATACAGATAAGAATTTGAAGCAAGTCCTTGGTTTTGAAAATTGTTGCAAGTGGTAGTGCGAGAAGTCGAACATGGCAGTTTAAAAATTTTGATGCATTCAGGACAGAACGACGGTGTGATGGAAGACGGTTTTAACGAGCGCAGTTCTCGATTTGTGGCTTGGATGGATAGTAAGACTCTAGGTGGTTAAGCGACGTTTGGTTGACAAATTCGTCAGAGGTAGTGCATGAAGTTCTCGAAGTCAGAAGTTCGTTCGGATGGCATGGTTGGATTATGGTTCAGATTTGCAGAGGAGATATATAATGGTTCGTAGTAACTGTCCATAGTGATGACTTACAATTATCGAGCGTAGCTTCATGACAACTGACCCTAGTGACTTGACCGCCAAATCAGAGATGAATATTATAGACCCATAGAATGACCCTTGCGGTGGCGCATTTAGGAATGCGTCGAGGGTGGATGTGAGTAGTGTGTATTGGAGATTGGCCTAAGTGACTGAGTGATGGATTTGAGAGATTACGGGATAGCCTTCAGCTGAAGATGCAGCCGGAAGATTGAAGCAAAAGTGGAAATAGCCTAAGCCAGCTGATGAGATTATGAGTCACAAATTTTTGAAGATGGCATCGCCTTTGACTCGTCGTGCCCCGGAAGGGAATAACATTCATATGAATTGACGAATGTGAAACTAGCTTATAAAGTTAAAGCAATGGCTCATTCATATCAAATCCTTGCAATACTGGAAGGAACCGATGTGCCTCAGATCTATAAGATGCATCGAAACTAAGTCTAGGATGCGTGCTCGTACAGAAGGCGAAGGCGATATCCTGTACTTCGAGGTAGTAGAAGCAGCACAAAGAAATATTCCATGCGTGACCTAGGAATTATGGCAAGTGTGTCCACGTTAAAATTGTGACAACACTATCAATATAGCGTGGCGAAGAAATCTTCGTGGATCACATGAACCTCAATATAGAAGTTCACCCAGTGAGGTATTGAGATTGAGGCAGAGGTGTTGGGCTGAGCTGATCTAAGAGCATAGTTTGATATTTGGGTAAGTCTCCTAGCTGGAGTATTATCAGTTATGATAATCGTTTGGAGCATGAGATAATATTTGGAGACGGTGCTTGCAGAATATTGTGCGATTGGAGTCATGCTAGAGTTTGGTTAGTTGAGTTTGGATGGTGCTAGTATGGATTCTGAAATAGTTGGATGGATTGAGTTGGAACACGAACTGATTTGAGTCAGGTGTGAAGATCGTCAGTAGAAAATTATCATATTTGAGAATAGCGCTTGTGAGAATATGTTGGAATAAAAGCCAGGATTGGTTCAATTGGGAGTAAAATGAATGCATGCCTTGGACATAAAGTTACCCTTGTAACTTGTCCAAATTTGCTATCGCTAAGTTCGGCTGAATTGTATGTATTTCAGGGATGCCTTAAATATGTGTATGATCTAAAACTAAGCGATATAAGAAATTCATATTGAGTTGCAAGAAGGATGTGAGAATATGGAATTTGTTCGAGCGTTCAGCGCGAGCGAGATGCTGAGTCTGGATCAAGAGAATGCGAGTTGCATTGAGCAGATTTATGTATTGGACAAGCAGCATGCGACAAGGAATGGATACTAGTATGGTTCGAGGATGAACCTGATACTAAGTGGTATATTATGTAATGCCCCGCAACCGCACAGTGTATTACGCTGAGTCGGATTGAATGAGGCAATAGCTAGTTACATTTTGATTTGTTGGATTTAGGAACAAGTATTGATTGAGTTGGTTTCATATGCAGATCGCTAGCGGAGTTCGATGGAATCAGGTGTTCATTCAGAGAAGTACTAGGATAGCTGGATTAGAGCGATAATGTTGTCTTCCTTAGTCCAACCGGTCGGATGATTTGGAGAGCACGGTTTGCTCGCATGGTCATATCAATTGAGTAAATTGTGCTTTGCATCGGACCACAGGTTGAAGGGATCAGCCGTATCGGCAATACATGGTGCTTAACGAAATCAAACTTGGTTAGTGGAATCTGTCCCTTCTCATCTACTCCTTCATGCCTAATATTATGGAATACACGTAACGGCTTGAACACTTAGACTGGAACTTGGAAATCACTACACTGTGGCGTGTATAGAGTGTGCATTTTTTGGTTGGATATGATTTATAGCTTGAGTTGGTTTTGCGTTGGGCAGTTGGAGCTTGAGTAGGCAGTTGGAGCTTGAGTGGATCATCTTAGTTGGAACATCGAGATAATTTGCGTGGGCGAGCGAGCGAGCATCCGTGCACGAGTATCAGTTGGGCGCTTTATCATACAAAGCGTGCAGTTGTGGTTCAAAATCGAACAACTGCATTGGTGAGGGCATTGTGCCACTGTTGGAGCATTGTGCCACGGAGTTTTTTTCTGAGCGAGGGGTATTGCACCAATTGGAGCATTATGTCGAGAAGCGGCATAGTGCCTATGGACATAACTTGAGATGGTACATTGGGATATAAGTTAGAGAATGGTTATAGATAGTTGGTTGGATGAGTCTAGGATCGTTCGGTGGGGCGAGAATGCTCGATTCTCTCGTCATACCTATTTGGTGTTTGCATCGGTCACGAAAAACCTGTTGCGCACAGGGTTTGGTTTCCTCGAACGGGATAGGCTTCGGGGCACCAGGACCGTTCGGCCATGGAGGAAACAAATGCTAACGTACCTTGGGCACGGTACCGGCAGTTCAATGCGACCAGGCGGGATAGCTACCCAGTCTGGATTGGGTAGAACTGCAGTTGATTAGTCCTTTATGGCTTGGCCAGTAACTTCATATAGATAAGGGTTGGTTTGCTTTGCTTTATGCTTTTCGTGGAGACGGCGGCCACCTTGCCTCGACAAGAGTGTGCATATCGATGATTGGATTAATAAGGTTTGGATTATGGATTTGTTTGAGGATAGATATTGAGGCTTGGATTATGGTTAGATAGGTTCACGCGTTGCTTGGGTTTGAGTAGGACGGTTTGCATGCTAGTTTCCTTTTGAGTTGGATATATATCTGCTTGTATATTTTTCTTGAGTTGAATGCTTGCATGTTTAACCTGCTTTACAATTTTTCTTAACATGTCATACATATGCCATGAAATGAATCTAGGATTCAAGTAGAAAGATCACCATATAAATGTTTGCATTCGCTTTTTTTACTTAGTGTCGGTTTAGACGAGTGGGTTACCCCGCTCACCAGTATGACTGTGTACTGACCCACATTTATGGGCATTATTTCAGGTACGCAGGTGTAGTGGCACTGCTTGGATATATGGAACATAATGTATGAACGGTAAGTACCTTTATGGGCAAGAGAAAGAGCAAGAGTGTTGCATCGCCTTTGTGGTATTCTCCTTTGTGGCATTTTCAATTGGACCCTATCGAGAGCTTCGCTGTGTATACTCTGATGTGTGCTTGGTACACAATACTTAACTTTCGCTACAACTTGGTCGTTTCGATAATAACTTTGATGTTTGACAATATTGTCTTGTGCGAGTGCAACTCCAGGCTCGTACGACATCACGTCCCGATGAGAAAGATCGTCCTACAGGAGCGCTACAACGTGGTGATTCACGTTCAGTGGGGACGATCGAGCTTGTGGGAAATTGGGACATGACATCCATCTTTGCAAAAGTATCTAAATATAGATATAATTTACAACCGTCATCCTGATGACATGTGCGGTATGCGGGATCGCATGCGGCCATGAGTCACTCACTAGAGAGCATGGCGAGGATGCAGGCGATGAAAGATTCGTTGAGCCGGTCTATGACGGAGAGCACTTCGAGGGTGGTATCTGTCATGGATTCGTACAATGCTCGACTATTAGCATTGGAGAAGATACGTCCTTCTGGTCGGCCTACATCGACACCTACTCTATTAATTATACTGCCTCCTTCATCTACATCACTGACACTTCCCTAGGAGCAGTATGACTTCCTCTTATCCCAGATGTGTGACGGTTCTCCTCCTCCTAATCAGCAGTAACCTTGTTGGGACAATTTTTAGTATATTTGTGTATTGTCCCATTTTTGGGTCTTTGATGTATTTATTTTATACTTTTTATGACATTATTTGGATGAGACCTTTGTGATATTTATTTTATATTTATTTTTTTATTACTTGGGACGCAGTATTTAGTGTAATGCAAGTTTGCTTTATTATTCCACCGAAGGGGTCGGCGAACCTAGAGAATTTAACGGAGGATTTCTCCGGGTCTATTTATATAAACTGTGTTTCAGAACTGTGTTTCAGAATGTCAGCGATGCAATAAGATATCGTTACAGTGTTTCAGAACGTCGCTAAGATGTATCATAGATGTCGATGACCTGTCGCTGATTGTCAAAATTGTCAGCGATGGTTAGCAACATGTAAATGTCACCAACTTCAAAACTATTAGCGACGTTTAGCAACTAAGTAAATGTCATTTATGTCAAAAAAATTTAGCAACTTTTAGCAATGTATTCGACATTGCTGACCAGCGACGTTGTGCCGCTATACGGCCCTAATGTTAAAATCCTTCGTGATACTTTATCATTGCTAAGATACGTCGCTATAGTAACGTATAGCGATATTTTTACCGCTAGCGAGTATGAAATACGTGACATCACTCAGACGTCGCTAAATGCGTCATCATTTATATTTAGAGATGTATATTTACATATTAGCGACATTTTTAGGCATCGCTAATATGTCTTATTTTTGTAGTGAATTACAACTGCATTGGCAAGGAAGAATGGGATTAATTATTGTCAGTTTGTAACCTGAGTTTCAATAAACTTCATTAGAATTGAGTTCTTCCAGGGAGCAAATTTCTTACGTGAATCTATGGACCTCAACAACTGTAAACCCCCTCACCAAAAATTAGGCCTACTTGGCATAGATAGGAAAACTAGGGATAGTTTGAATCTAAATAGAAAATAGAACACTATATTTTAATTGATTTTATAATATTTATATCACTTAGTGCACCTTACCGTTGCTTCAATAATTGGAGCACTACACTATCCATTGTCTTCCCATAAATTTCTCACCCTTGTCTTAGACGTGCCAGTCTTCCATTCTGACCTTTGTGTAACTTATAATCATGCTCTCTTGTGCTACATTTTAGTCGTATGATATTCATCGCAGACGTTTATATTTAATCCTAAATAAATATGACTTTGTATCATTGTGCGTTCCAATCAAAATTGGAGACATAATCTTCACCCGTTTTGTACAACCCAATTCATGATAATATTCTATTCTGAGTCTTCTATGTCCATGATACTTGTGTCCTACATAATTTTAGTCCCATGTACTTCTAATTAATTTTAGAACACCAATTGCATTAATTTTAATTAATTTAATCCAATTTCTATCTTTGTATAATTTTCTAATTGTTGGGCGCTTCTATGCAAAAGTGCATTGAGGTGTCCACACCATTGGACACAATACATGAAGAAACCATTTTCCTTTCATTATTTGTTCATGTGAATTTTTTCATGATTTTTGGGATGTGCAACACACAACATCACCCCCTCATCAATTTCAAGCCATGCATTTCAAACAATGCATATCCTAGCCCTCCAAACATCTCCATGTAAGGCCAAGCCCATCCCAAGGATGTTGACCAAGCCCAACACCCTAGGTCAACACCCAACCCTACTTTTCTACATGTATTTAATCACTTTTCCTACTTTTTTTATCCACATTACAAAATCCAAAACCAACATTAGCTGACCTTCACCCCTCCCTCATGTTCATCTCCTTCTTTCCCGACAACCCACCGCCGGAGTCCTCGCCGGAGCACCCCAGTCTCCCGGAGCCCAGTCCTCCCTGCTCGAGAACCCCCTCGTCTTTAACCTCCTCTTCTTCGGCCTATCCTCCACATCCCGTCGACCAACCCGATCTCCCATCTTCTCCGCCTGAGAACTCCTCGACAGCCACCTCTCCCCACCGTCGTCTCCGACGAGCCACACCACCATCGTCCCCACGTTCACCCACTTCCTTCGCCTGAACTAACCGCCACCGTCTCCTCCTTGACCCGACTCCTCGTCTCCTCCTCCGTCACCATCTCCCCCTTCCTCCTGCTGCCATCATCTCGACCACGCTGGAGTCGACTTCCCTGACCGACTGAACTGCCCCACCATCCTCGTCGGATCCCAGTCCCGCCAGCACCTGACTGAAACAACCTCGCCGTTCTCTTCCACCATCCACCGTCCACCATCGACTGCACGCCACTGCACAGCACCCTGACTACCGAGCAATCCCCTTCGACACCATCGGACTGAACGTTCTCCTCCACCATCATCCTCTCCAGCGTCCTGACCTCCACGACCTTCCTCCACCGCTGTTCGCCATCCGCAGAGACCACGACCCTGCTCGCATACACTGGTCTCCTCCGCCACAGCTATCTCCCTCACCCCCTCGCCTGAGAACACCCTCGACCTCACCGTAGTCCTCTCATCTTCCCTCCTTCCTCTAGTGATCATCCCGACCTCTCCCTCTCTTCTCCGACCAGCTCACCTTGACTCGTCGGATCCCGACTCTGCCTGAGACTCGTCAGCCACCACCACCCTCTTCTTGTTCCTCCTCTTCCAATCACCCCGACCTCTTCCCTGCTCCCTGTCCTCCTTCCTCCGCCTGAACCGCCCCTCCCCACCGGACCCGAGCAGCCTTCGGCCATCCCTGGTCCACATCATCATCACCCCCATCATCACCATCATCATCATCATTATCATATCCAATCATTATCATCATCATCATCATCCCATCATCACCATCATCATCATTATCATCATCATCATCATCATCATCATTCTCATCATCATCACCCTCATCATCATCATCAACATCATCATCTCCAATCATTATCATCATCATCATCACCATCATCATCCTCATCATTACCCTCGTCATCATCATCAACATCGTCGTCATCGTCATCGTCGTCAACCACATCATCGTCATTGTCGTGCCCATGCACGCTAACCCCGAGGTTCAAACCTGTCCCTCTTCTCCTTTTATGTGTGTTTGTGTGTATGTTATTATGACATTATTATTGCTTTATGACAGTTAGTTGACATCAGACCCTGAGTCGGTGAACCCAACTCGTATACGTATACGTACGCGTATGCATATATTATTCAATTTGGTATATATATATATATGTATTGTATAAGTAATTAAATGTTAATGCTAAACCAAATTATGACTAATGTGTTTATATTGCTGTGAGACCCCTAGGTTAATTATGGATATTCCATATTTACGTTTGATCAAGTGACCATAAGAACTTGTGAGTTGTCTGCCTTGTGTACACCAACGTACTGGCTTAGACATATGTTAGTTGACTATCTAATTTTGATACAGCATTTAAGATAGGACACCCGCATAATTAGACGAACAGTTGACCCTGTTAGTTGACCAGTGTCACCCCTAGCGTACCCTCTGAGTCTAGTGTATTTATGGTTGTGTATATGCTAGTGTAATGGCTGATGTTGTATTATATTATATGTATATTGTCATGACCCGATTCCATAGAATCGTTGGGGCGTCCCCCGAATCATGATACCGTGCGGGCCTGGGGTTGCTCCCGCACAAGGCTAGAGTATTTTGCATAGCAAGCACATATTCAAAGTACGCAGATAAATTGAAACACATATTTGAAACATAGAAAAGTTCTCTTTATTGATAATAAACATCTATTACAAACTCCTGAATGAGTCAGCTAATATGTCGAACGGCTTACAAAAGTGTTGACTCAAAATGAGATAGCAGTCATGTACATTACATCCCTTTATAAACTCAAAATGATAAAGACCTCCAGGCTGGAGGACGGCTTTGCCACGGAGCTGCATTTGTGTATGAAGAGTTGCAGCTTCTGGCTTCAAAATGCTTCAAGGGGCGCGGTGAAGATGCGCCAACAGCTGGACTGGATCGGGAAGACGACTTCGGCTCCTCGCTCGGTTCGCCTTGGTGCGGAGAACCTATTTCAACGAGGGTCAGCATGTCGAAACATACTGGTGAAGGCGAGCTAACCTGATTATACCAATCAACACGTTGTTTTAATAAAGCATGCATATTTGTGGGTTTCTATCTTGCCTTAGTTCATTTACAAGTAAGCAGCATATAGAATTTACTGAAATGAACGTGCCACCGTTCGGTGGATTTTACCTGACCGTCTGAATCACCTGCACAATACTTACCATGCCTTCCCTGCCACGAAGACACAAGTTAGTATGCAACAGGTTTAAATATACAGTGGATCACTGGCTAGGATGCCATAATGGACCATTTAGTCTTGAACGAGGATGGAATACAGCGAAGATTCAGTAGTGGCTACAAACCATCCCATTCAGATGCAGTAGACTATAGTGAGTTTCATCCGGATCGGATCGGTGCCAGTGCCCCAGCGACCGTCCGCAGGAACCAGTGACCTTGTGCACAAGTTGTCCGTGATCGAATCGGTATTGTTTTATTAAGCTAACAGTTCATGTAGTTGAGGCAATGCCAGTTCAGGACAAGCAGTATTATGATTCAGTTGCATAGCCTCTTGATTCAGTATATTTCATAGCACAATTTAAAGAAGAACAAACATTCTAACTTGTATTTATGCATATGATAAATGTCCCAAACGAACAAGCATGCAAGTAAGTAACCGTTCCCAAGTTTAATTGACAAGCAATATTATACCAAGTCTATTCTCTTTTATCTTGGTTTCTTTTATTATTACTTGGTATCGTTTGATCGGGGCAAAGAAGAATACGAATTTTAGGGCGTGAAGCTTGGAAGCAGGGCTAGCTAATCGGGTTGGTAGCCACTCACTTGGATTATTGGAAGGGAGAAGGAAAGAGGTGCTTCACGACTCTGCTCGCAAGCCGCCTACTGCTCGTTCACCTGCACACGAACAACTCGATTAATACTTCTTCCTCTCTTTCCAATCTCGGAATAGAAGTGCAAGTCAATGAACGAAAATAATGAAATCTATCAAAATCGTTGAAGGAAAATAAGCAAATCCCAAAACCAACTCAAAGCACGAAAGCAACAAGCGACATCGAAAACCGAGGCAATAAAAGATAGCAGCGGAGAGGTCCCTCCTGACTCTGCCGCTAAGACGATCCTTGGGGCGCGGTCCACTGAATATGGGAATCGATTCCGAAGAAACAAATCCATAACGAGGACGAGTTCTTAATTCAATCTATCCCTATCAAACGATACCGTCTTGTGTTTCTTAGCCGCGCTCTCCGCACCGGGAGAACGGGGCGCTACATATATAGGACTATTGGATTATTCTGTGCGACTTCTGGAATAGGTTATTGGTACTACGCAGCTTTCTTGCCAGGCAAGTATACCTTGCTATTGTACTGTTATTCATATTCCATATGTTGCATGCATATTATTTTGCTCATTTAGTTCATATATATTTAAACTGATATATAAACTGCACGTCCAAGGAATCTTGGGTGCAACGACGGGCGTCGTATTCTGTTTTTATTATGTATATGCTTTAACCTAGTTTTACGAGACCACCCCATAATTTGGAGGCATCATTAGGTTTCATTGGCCGTGACACAGTTGTTACACGAGTGTGAGTCTCATGTAGGATACGAACTGCATACTGGGTTGGCCTCCTGTACGTATGGGACGTACGTTAGAGATAACTACCGATAGACACTTTGCATGCTAGGAGACTTGGCAGTTATTAGAGGTATTATCGTGTCATGGATATGACATGCTTAGAGCATGGGGTGGGAAGAACAACAAGTAAGGCATTTGGGCTCCATTGTACTTTCCTTTTTATGTAACCCGCACGCTCCACCGGAGATGCGTGATCGTGATGACCCCTATTGTAAACCCCTTCGACCAATTTAGGATCATTTTAATTTAGATTGAGAGACTAGGATTAATTTGAATACAATTAAAATTAAGGTGCAACAATTATATGTCTTAATATACCTTACCGTTGCTTCGATGTTTGGAGCGCTACACTAATAGTTACCTTCAACAAAGTCCATACACATCTCCTAGACATGCCAGGTACCCATCTGACCCTTGTGTAACTTTTAGAAACTCAATATTGTTCTTCATTTGAGCTTTACAATATTCGTTACAAACATCTATGTATTATTCCAATAAACCCCATTTCTCTTAATTACTCATTCCTAATTGAATTTGAAGTACAATCGTAACCCAATTCCCTATAACCCAAATTAGGGTATCAACCTATTCTGAGCCTACTACGCCTATGACTCTTGTGTTTCACCCAAATTTAATTCCATGTGTTTTAAATTTACCAAAGAACGCCATGCGCATTGTCTTTAGTTAGATTAAATTGGAGGCCAAACTCACCCCAAAGCGAGGCCTAACCAAGCCCATGTACACTATTTCATATGGACCAACCCCCACCCAGAGAGTCCGGACCGGCCCAAATCCCGAGGGTAACCCAAATTCCCTCTCTCCTATAAATACATCTCTTTCTCCTATTGGAAACCCTAGAAATCTAAAACCCATCGAGCAAACCATCCATTCCCATCAACCCTAGCCGAACACCCTTGCCAAGCACTCTTCCCTACCCGACCGGACCAACCTCCCAGGCCGCTGTACCGTCGCCTGATCACCACTCCCATCCACCATCATCACCAACCCTTCACCTCCATCACAACTCGACTAGCAACACCCGAGCACCCCCTTTTCCCTCCCTGACTTCCAAACCACCACCTCCAACACTGCCTGACGCCGCTAGCCACCACCACCAGACTCGCTGGTCCACCACCGCAATACCACCTGCAGCCAACCACCTACATCGACCGCCTCCACCCTTACCACCATCAATGTACCATCACCATCCCCGTCACCAGCACAACTTTTATCAAACTCGACGACCAATCCCGATTGCCCCCAACCGCCTCCAGCACCGCCAACCACCACTGTCAGGCCGACCGCGACCTCCCCCATGACCTGACTGCCACCCAAGCACCGTCCCAGCCCGCTCCCGCCGTTGCCAGGATGCTGCAACCGCTGCTGCAATTACTGTAGTTACTGACCGCCCGCGGCCGTTGCTGCCCGCACGTCGACCGGAGCTCCGCCCCACGCCGGAGGACGGTCAGTCAGCAAGCAGACCCCCTTTGTTCTGTCGATCAGGTACTCGTCCTCCAGCCTCTTTCTTCCTTGTATCATATCATCGTATCATCGTATCGTCGTATCGCGTGTCGACACAAGCTAAATAACATTAACCCATATAGTTGTGTATGCATGTATGTTAATTAAATTAGATGTTAATAAATATATTAGTAATTACCCTAAATTTATGACCTATTATCAAAGACTAGTAATTCACCTAAAAACCTGGACATAAACCTAGTATGCTTGAACATGGAAAACAAGGACATATATTCGTACAGATCAAAAATAGTTGGTAACCCATAACTTCGATAACTTATTGTCGTGAGAGACACGGTAACCGAGGACAGGACACGTGTGCACCCTAGCTACGTGCACACGAGACTCTGTAGTCGACCAGCTGTGACCTTGCGTCAGTACCTAAGATCAACGTAGTGTCTGTATGTATTACTTTAGTGTCTGATGATGGATTGCCATATTATATTGTATGTTTAGGGTCATTGGACCAGCCAGGAGACACTGCAAGAGCAGGCTATTGGCATTCACAGCTTGAGGACCCAGGCAAGATACCTTGCCATATTTACTGTTTAATTTAAATTATGCATATGTTATATTGTTATCTTGTTGCTTTCTTTTATACAACTGTGCGCGTCCGAGATTGACTCAGGTGCAGTCGACGGATGCGTCGATGAGTAGTGTACTTGACCTAGTCACTAGCAGACTCACCCCTATTGGGAGGATACTCTAATATCTTCTGAAACCTGACACTCTTACACGTATCACTATGACAAATTCATATTGGGATACGGGTTCGCGTATTCGACTAGCTATCGGTGTGTGTGACATACATTACGGTTAGTACGTAACTCAGGATTATTTTATTTGTAGAGACTTGGCATATAGATACGCGGTATGCACGTCGAGTATTCGGCTTGTGTATCTACATTGGGCGGGAAGGACAACTAGTAGGCATATAGGATACACACATTGGAATCCGTAGTATCCGGAGGAGCCACGGATCCAATGACTTCCATTATTCAGATGCCACGTTCTTCGGAGCGATATGGACGTTATACTATGCAGATGCCACTCTCTTCGGAGTGTTGGATGTTATATGCCTATGCCTACCCATACGTACCAATGCACATTGCATTCACTTAGATGGTTAGCACATCCTGTATTTATTTTATTCAGTATTTTATATATGGCATACTTCTATGTATCTTGTTACGTCCCTCTGAGGACCTGGTCCCTTTCCAGATTTGGACGAGGCATATTACCCCACAGTGTACGGGCCAGGACAGGAGACTAGGTACGCTACAGAGGAGGAGTTAGAGGTGCTACCGTCAGAGTTTCCGTGATCAGTTGGTAGACCTTCTGCCTAGGATTGGGAGCATCATTATCTAGTCAGCCGATGCCCTAGTCATTACTCTTTTATCTATCATTTCAGTACTTTTATTTCCTCATAGTAGTGGGTTTGTTCCCACCAGACATTCTTGGTTGTACTATGATATTTGAGACTGGCATTTATGTTCCAGTATTTATTTTAGTACTTCTTGCTGTTTATTTTGTGGATGAGATTAGATTTACCTGTTGTTGATTGATATTGGACTTGTTAGTTATTTAGGACAGCGTAGCACTCTTCGTTGGATCCATTAAATTAGGATATCCTAAGAGACGTGACAACTGGCTATTGCCACGTGGCTTGGTCCCGTGCATTTTGGGACTGGGGCGTGACATGGTTTTAGTGGTGGCCCATGCAGGTCGACTTTATCGTTTGTGGTATGGTAACATGCCCAGCGAGCCTGCAATAGGATATAAATTACTAGGCCTCATCCACTCTGATTATAATTTTGTACTTCCTTCGTGTTACTTCTAAATATCTGCATCCTGTTTGTTTGATTCCGTACTCTTTTAATTAATTCCTATCTCTTGCAGCAAGATAAACTTACGTAGTGGACGAGGAGCACCCAGTGCCATGGTGCCAGCCAATACCACCCAGAGAGAGAAGATACCACAGGGTCTAACTGGAGGGCAACCATCACAACAGGCGCCGGTAAGTCAACAGGCCCCGCTGATACATTGGCGCGAGACTTCTCAGGGTGATCATACACAGCAGCACGAGGGACAGACTTCCTAGACGATCCCCACGCAGCATTTAGAGGGCAAAACTTCAGGGGCTACGCCAATACCGTAACCCATGAGGTCGACATCTGAGGAGACACCTACTGCACAGCCAGAGGTTCCATTACCACCACCTCCACCTTATCCACCCCAGATGCCACCATCAGATGGACAGCCACAGTTGCTTCAGTTCTTTCAGACTATGATGCAAGCACAGTGGCTTCAGACCGAGACGTTGAGACAGAGTTTGATGGCAGTACTAGAGAGGACACCTGTTACAATACTAGTACCAGCACCTCCATCAGCCCAGACATGTGGCACTGTAAGATGGTTCTGACAGATGGGACCAGATACTTTCTCAGGCAACGAGACTGTAGAGCAGATCTCCGATTGGGTTGCCAACACAAAGATGCTACTAGAGGCTTCACAACTGCATCCAGACCTTTGGATGACCGCAGTAAGGGCCCAACTAAAAGGCAACGCCCATCACTAGTGGGATTCTATTGAGCGCGGTGTAGGCAAGAACCAGACTTGGAAACAATTTTTAGAGTACTTCAATGCAAAGTATTTTTCGACTACAGTCAGAAATGCCCTGTACTCCTTGTTTCTACATCTAGAACAAGGGAATATGCCTGTTGACGCATATGACGCAGAGTTTAGCCATCTTAGCAGATTTGGTGCCGTCCTGATACCCAATGATCTAGAGAAGGCCCAGAGATTCCATCACGGCCTAACTTTTGAGCTGCAAAGGTATACCACCACACATACGAGGATTTTTTATGAGGAGGTTCTTGTACAGGCGAGGATCCAGGAGGCCATCAGCAGAGGAGCAAGATGTTCCAGCACGACCATACCAGCCAGAGCCCAGCCCGGAGCATGAGGACCAATCCGTCGTCCCGTAGCGCAGACATAACAGAGGACAGCACCATACCAGCAAATGGAGCTTCCAAATTATTTCCACTATGGTAAGAGAGGTCATTTCGAGAAGGACTGCCAAAAGAGACTGGGGACATGCATGATTTATGGAGCAAACTAGCACCAAGCCCGAGACTGCCCACAGCGCAGAGATGCAGCATCGTAGACCGGACAAAGGCCAGCAGCACCAGTTTCGAGGATACTACCCCCGCCAGGAGTTCAGCGTCCACCAGCATCAAAAAGAATTCAGATGGGATCACCCTGGGCCCCACAACAGGCACAGTTTGATCGAGCCCGACAGTAGACCGGAGGGCAGAGGCACGAAAAGGCCTTTGTACTAGCAGCTACTGAGGAGAAAACAGAAGGGAAAGCTATCACATGTACTATTTTAGTTGCATCATTACCTGCAACTGCATTGTTTGATTCTGGTGCTACGCTATCATTTATATCTAGTAGATTCATAGTAATGCATAGAGTAGCGACTTCCCCTTACCTAAGAGTTGGAAGATTCTTACCGGAGGAGGTATCGTGCCGGTTACCAGCACTATTAGAACATGCTCGATAGTCGTGTGTGGTAGAGAGATGAGAGCGCAATTCTTGGTATTACCCATGCCATACTTTAACGTTGTGTTAGGCATGGACTGGTTAAGCCAGTATAATGCCGTACTGGACTGTCGGAAGGGCAGCGTCACTTTTAGACCGCCAGATCAACCGGAGTTCGAGTACATACGAGGGACCATCGAGCAAGGAGTAGGACAGACAGCTGGAGCTTACATGGCTATGGAAATGGCACCCCCACCAATAGTTGCAGAATTCGAGGATATTTTCCCAGAGGAGTTGCCAGGCTTACCACCAGATAGAGATATGGAGTTCACTATTGAGCTAGTACCCGGAGCAGCACCGGTATCTTCTAATGTATACCGATTGGCGAAGAAGGAACTAGATAAGCTGAAGCTACAATTAGAGGAGTTGCAAAGCAAAGGATTTATCCGTCCTAGTACATCACCCTGGGGAGCACCAGTGTTGTTTGTACCTAAGAAGGATGGAACAGTACGAATGTGCATTGATTACAGAGCCCTTAATGCTTTGACTATCAAGAACAAGTACCCCCTACCGCGAATTGATGATTTGTTCGACCAGCTGACATGAGCAGTGGTGTTAACAAAGATTGACTTGAGATCGGGTTATCATCAAGTAAAAGTGCGAAGAGAAGACATTCAAAAGACAACATTCATGACTCGTTATGGTCACTACGAGTTCTTAGTAATGCCTTTTGGACTGACGAATGCGCCTGCTGTATTTATGAACTTGATGAACAGAGTCTTCCACCAATACTTAGACCAGTTCGTGGTAGTCTTCATCGACGACATCTCGGTGTATACGAGGAGCACGAAGAGCACTTGAGGAAAGTATTGGAAATGCTGAGGAGAGAGAGGCTTTATGCCAAACTGAGAAAGTGTGAGTTCCTCCTAGATTGTGTCACTTTTCTTGGATACGTCATCTCAGAAGATGGTATTTCAGTAAATCCAGCGAAGATTTCATCAGTAGAGACGTGGCCAACCCCTACTAATGTCTCCGAGGTAAGGAGTTTCCTAGGACTTGCCGAATATTACCGGAGGTTCATGGAGAACTTCGCGAAGATCGCAGAGCCGATGACCCGCTTGACCCATAAGGAGCAGGAGTTTACCTGGACAGAGGAATGTCAGACAGCATTCGATGAGCTGAAGAAGCGTCTGACTACGACAACTATCTTGACCATACCTTCTGGACCCAGAGGATTCGTGATCTATAGCGATGCATCCGGAAAAGGATTATGATGTGTCTTGATGCAGCATGGAAAGGTTGTGGCCTATGCCTCTAGACAGTTAAGGACCCATGAGAAGAACT
Organism: Iris macrosiphon; assembly: GCA_036927795.1. NCBI lineage: Eukaryota > Viridiplantae > Streptophyta > Magnoliopsida > Asparagales > Iridaceae > Iris > Iris macrosiphon. Next base: position 160,043,462 of record JAYESA010000009.1, read on the forward strand.
ATCCTACTCACGACTTAGAGCTTATCGCAGTAATTTTTGCTTTGAAGCTTTGGAGGCACTACCAATACGGAGAAAGAGTATATATATTCACTGACCACAAAAGCCTAAAGTACGTCTACACTCAGAAGGACCTGAACCAGAGACAAAGATGTTAGCTCGAGGTGATGACAGACTTTGAGATCGAGCAACAGTACCACCCGGGAAAGGCCAACGTAGTAGCTGACGCATTGAGCAGAAGACCTATGACATTTTTCTTGACTACCCAACAACATCTGTTGAGAGATCTAGAGAAGATGGATATAGAGGTCATTATGCCCGGAATAGACGGACAGTTGTCGAGTTTTCATTTGCAATCAACATTAGTGGAGAGGATCAAGGCTGCTTTGCCAACAGACGCCAGATTTTAGAGGCTTCGACAGAGGACAGAGGCTGGAATACAGAAAGGATTGCGTATACATGAAGACAAAACTTTGAGATATGGAGATCATCTCTATGTTCCAAATTGAGAACTTTGTCAGGAGCTGATGTCGGAGGCACACAGTTCAACCTACTCTATTCATCCAGGAGGCACGAAGATGTACAGAGACTTAAGACAGTACTACTGGTGGCATGGAATGAAGAGAGAGATAGCCCGCTTTGTGGTGAAGTGTCTGGTGTGTCAGCAAGTCAAGGCTGAGCATCAGAGGTCTGCAGGTTTACTTCAACCGCTCCCTATATCAGAGTGGAAATGGGAGCATATCAATATGGACTTTGTTACGGGCTTTTCGAGGAGTCCTAGTGGTCATAATGCAGTATGGGTAATCGTGGATAGACTCACCAAGTCCGCTCACTTTTTACCCTTCAGAGTTGGGCAATCTACAGAGGTCTTAGCAGACATGTACATAAGGGAGATTGTGCGACTGCATGGAGTGCCAGTTAGTATAGTGTCTGACAGGGATACAAGATTTATATCTTACTTTTGGCGGAGTATGCAAGAGAGTCTTGGTGCCCGCCTGAAGTTTAGCATATTGTATCACCCACAGACAGATGGCCAGTCCGAGTGCACCATTCAGACATTGGAAGACATGTTGAGAGCGTGCATGCTTAATTTCGGAGGATCATGGGAGGACTATTTGCATTTGGTCAAATTTTCCTACAACAACAGCTATCAAGCGAGCATCCATATGGCTCCCTATGAAGCGTTGTATAGAAGGAAGTGTCGTTCCCAGTATGTTGGAGCAATATAGGCGAGAGACAGATTCTTGGGCCAGAGTTGGTTGTTCGTACAGTAGAGAAGGTGAAGAAGATCTAAGGGCACCTGCAAGCAGCACAGGACAGACAGAAGCATTGGGTGAATGTGCATCGACGACCCCCAGAGTTCCAGGTTGGAGATCACGTGTTTCTAAAGATCTCACCTACTCAAGGGACTATCAGATTTGGAGGCAGAGAAAAGCTGAGTCCGAGGTACATCGGACCATTTGATGTGTTAGAACGCATCGGAGAGGTTGCTTACAGGTTAGCCTTGTCGCAGACTTTAGAAGGAGTCCATGACGTCTTCCACGTATCTCAGCTAATGAGGTACATGCCAGATCTGAGTTATGTGCTTGACCATTCAGAAATTACAGTTGGCCCGAGTTTATCATACCAAGAGGAGCCTGTTGAGATTCTGGACAGAAGTGAGAAGGTATTACGAGGTCAGACTATCCCTCTAGTTCGTGTCACATGGAGGCATCATGCACCAGGCGAGTCGACCTGGGAACGCGAGAAAGATATTCGACAGCGTTTTCCCCATCTCTTCGAAGGCCTAGGTATGTAGTATCATTTTAATTTTAGTCAGTAGTTCTTACCTTTCGTATGTTTTAATTTCGAGGACAAAATGTTCTACAGAGGGTAGATTGTAAACCCCCTCGACCAATTTAGGATCATTTAAATTTAGATTGAGAGACTAAGATTAATTTGAATACAATTAGAATTAAGGTGCAACAATTATATGTCTTAATATACCTTACCGTTGCTTCGATGTTTGGAGCGCTACACTAGTAGTTACCTTCAAACAAAGTCCATACACATCTTCTAGACATGCCAGGCTACCCATCTGACCCTTGTGTAACTTTTAGATACTCAATATTGTGCTTCATTTGAGCTGCACAATATTCGTTACAAACATCTATGTACTATTCCAATTAACCCTATTTCTCTTAATTGCCCATTCCTAATTGAATTCAAAGTACAACCGCAACCCAATTCCCTACAACCCAAATTAGGGTATTAACCTATTTTGAGCCTGCTACGTCCATGACTCTTGTGTTTCACCCAAATTTAATTCCATGTGTTTTAAATTTACCAAAGAACGTCGTGCGCATTGTCTTTAGTTATATTAAATTGGAGGCCAAACTCACCCCAAAGCGAGGCCTAACCAAGCCCATGTACACCATTTCATGTGGACCAACCCCCACCCAGAGAGTCCGGACCGGCCCAAATCCCGAGGTCAACCCAAATTCCTTCTCTCCTATAAATACATCTTTTTCTCCTATTGGAAACCCTAGAAATCAAAAACCCATCGAGCAAACCATCCCTTCCCTTCAACCCTAGCCGAACACCCTTGCCAAGCACTCATCCCTACTCGACCGGACCACCCTCCCAGGCCGCTGTACCGCCGCCTGATCACCACTCCCATCCACCATCATCACCATCCCTTCACTTCTGTTACAACCCGACTAGCAACACCCGAGCACCCCCTTTCCCCTCCCCGACTTCCAAACCACCACCTCCAACACCGCCTGACGCTGCCATCCACCGCCAGCAGACTCGCTGGTCCACCACCCCAATACCACCTGTAGCCAACCACCTACACCGACCGCCTCCACCCTCACCATCATTAACTTACCATCACCATCCCCGTCACCAGCACAACTTCCATCAAACCCGACGACCAATCTCGACAGCCCCCAACCGCCTCCAGCACCGCCAACCACCACTGTTAGGATGACCCTGACCTCCCCCATGACCTGACCGCCACCCAGGCACCGTCCCAGCCCGCTGCCACCGTTGCCAGGCTCCTGCAACCTCTGCTGCAACTACTGCAGTTACTGACCGCCCGTGGCCATTGTTGCCCGCACGTCGACCGGAGCTTCGCCCCATGCCGGAGGACAGTCAGTCAGCAAGTAGACCCCCCCTCGTTCTGTCGATCAGGTACTCATCCTCCAGCCTCTTCCTTCCTTGTATCATATCGTCGTATTATTATGTCATCGTATCGCGTATCGACACAAGCTAAATAACATTAACCCATATAGTTGTGTATGCATGTATGTTAATTAAATTAGATGTTAATAAATACATTAGTAATTACCCTAAATTTATGACCTATTATCAAAGACTAGTAATTCACCTGAAAACCTGGACATGAACCAAGTATGCTTAAACATGGAAAACAAGGACATGTATTCGTACAGATCAGAAATAGTTGGTAACCCATAACTTCGATAACTTATATCATGAGAGACACGGTAACCGAGGACAGGACACGTGTGCACTCTAGCTATGTGCATACGAGACTCTGTAGTCGACCAGCCGTGACCTTGCGTTAGTACCTAAGAGCAGCGTAGTGTCTGTATGTATTACTTTAGTGTCTGATGCTGGATTGTTATATTATATTGTATGTTTAAGGTCATTGGACCAGCCAGGAGACACTGCAGGAGCAGGCTATTGGCATTCACAGCTTGAGGACCCAGGCAAGATACCTTGCCATATTTAATGTTTAATTTAAATTATTCATATATTGTATAGTTATCTTGTTGTTTTCTTTTATACAACTGTGCGCGTCCGAGATTGACTCGGGTGCAGTCGACGGATGCGTCGATGAGTAGTGTACTTGACCTAGTCACTAGTAGACTCACCCCTATTGGGAGGATACTCTGATATCTTCCGAGACCTGACACTCTTACACGTATCACTGTGACAAATTCATATTGGGATGCGTGTTCGCATATTCGACTAGCTATCGGTGCATGTGACATGCATCACAGTTAGTACGTAACTCAGGATTATTTTATTTATAGAGACTTGGCATATAGATACGCGGTATACACGTCGAGTATTCGACTTGTGTATCTACATTGGGCGGGGAGGACAACTAGTAGGCATATGGATACACACATTAGAATCTGTAGTATTTGGAGGAGCCACGGATCCAATGACTTCCATTATTCAGATGCCACGTTCTTCGGAGTGATATGGATGATATATTATTCAGATGCTACATTCTTCGGAGCGATATGGACATTATACTATGCAGATGCCACTCTCTTCGGAGTGTTGGACGTTATATGCCTATGCCTACCCATACGTACCAATGCACATTACATTCACTTAGATGGTTAGCACACCCTGTATTTATTTTATTCAGTATTTCATATATGGCATGCTTCTATGTATCTTGTTACGTCCCTCTGAGGACTTGGTCCCTTTCCAGATTTGGACGAGGCATATTACCCCACAGTGTACGGGCCAGGACAGGAGACTAGGTATGCTACAGAGGAGAAGCTAGAGGTGCTACCGTCAGAGTTTTCGTGATCAGTTGGTTGGCCTTCTGCCTAGGATTGGGAGCATCAATGTCTAGTCAGCCGATGCCCTAGTCATTACTCTTTTATCTATCATTTCAGTAATTTTATTTTGTCATAGTAGTGGGTTTGTTCCCACCAGACATTCTTGGTTGTACTATGATATTTGAGACTGGCGTTTATGTTCCAGTATTTATTTTAGTACTTCTTGCTGGTTATTTTGTGGATGAGATTAGATTTACCTGTTGTTGATTGATATTGGACTTATTAGTTATTTAGGACAGCGTACCACTCTTCGTTGGATCCATTAAATTGGAATATCCTCGAAGACGTGACAGGTGGCTATTGCCACGTGGCCTGGTCTCGTGCATTTTGGGACTGGGCGTAACACCTATATTACCTGGCAGCCTTTGCTGTTCAAAAGATAATATGCTTTTTAAGCCCCTGAATCTCCAAGAGAATCATGCCAATCCCATTTTGGCCAGATAGCCCACGTGTTGGAAAGTTGTTCTCAAACAGCATTCACATAGATGGTTAGGCGACCCATTGGATATTTATTTTAATACTTTATTGGTATGCTTCTATGTATCTTGTTATGTCCCTCTGAGGACCTGGTCCCTTTCTAGGTGTAGATATTCATGAGTATTCGCAGGAGCGCAGATCCGAACTTGCTACTTATATTTTAAGGAGGTCTTCTCTTCGAGCCTCGTGATTATTAGTTGATGTACTTATATTGTGTTTGTTTTTATATTCTAGTTGGCAGTGGATTTGTTTCCACCCAACTATCATCCTTTGATACTTCATATTGATATTTAGTTACATAGTTATTGGTTATGTATTTCTTTATAATTTTTGTGGATGAGATTTAGTTATGCCCTGTGACTTGTGACATATTTATACCACTTATAAATTGTTATTCATATTATAGCGTACATGTGTTATGGTTTCCATATATTGGAGTGCCATATTCATATGACTGGCATGCTTACGTATTCCTAGTCCTACGTATTTTGGGACTGGAACGTGACATATTTTTAGTGGTGGCCCATGCAGGTCGAGAGTATATTGTCTCAGTTATGTTACTGTACCGAGCAAGCCTGCAAATAGGATTAGAGTATAGGATCTCATCCACATTTGACTATAATTTACCTTCCTTCCAATCCGTTCTATTTTAATAATTGCATCCTGCTTGATTCATGTACTTCCCTAATAGTTCCTTGAGTATAGCCTTCTCCTAGAATATAAGAATCCTTGTTGTTAGGATAATAATTAGGGCAATATTCCTATTAAGAATACAACTAGGATATTGACACATCACTAAGCTTAGAATACCTAATGAACCCTAGCATCCCTTACCTGTAGACTGATTTACCATTACCCCTTGATATATTTATGAAGACTTCAGAGTGGTATAGACACTACTAGGGATTAGTTAGAAATTTGACCATATTGTTTGACCCTAGTATTGAGGAACCAATAGAAATCCAAGATTTAATATTATGACTGAACTAACTTTCATAGTGAGATAGTATTAGAGGACTATAAATTTATATTCTTGTCTTGAATATTAGCAGAACCGTACCTTAGGAAGCCTAGAAGAATGAATATAATATTTTTTTTGATCATACCTCGAACATAGAGATTAGCACACCACCTTTCCCTCAGAAAACCATAATATTATCTAGAGCCTTTCTATTTAATTTCATAACTTGTTCCTCTGAAACCTTAACGCTCACTAGTTGTGCGATGACTAAATTTCTTTTCTTCATCTTTTCAAGTCGTGCCACCTAACTCTTATGATTGTAGGCCAAGTGATTTCTTTTATGTTAGGATATATAGTTTGCTAGGATTATAGTTGTAATCTTAAAATTTGAAATTATGTGCTTAGTAGAACTTGATAGTTTGAGTTGTTTTTTTAGATTGTGATTTGATGATTATTCTTAGTTTTAAATCACGTAATTTATACCCATATATTCATATAGGTTATACCTTCTTCTATCATAATCCAACGTATTTATATTTTCTGTACTACCTTGACTTATGCCGCTATTATAGCCTAGTTTTGCAAACTTATTCTTTTATCGAGCTTGTTCACGATATATGTATTATTGGATGCATACACTAATACATTGTCTAATCAGAATCAGTATATTAAGGTCTAGCTAACCTTAGTGCGCTTGGTTCGCTCTTCGCATGACTACTTATGTGGATTGAGATAAAATTGACTTAGCTTCTTAGACGAATGTACTTGCCCGCTAGACATGTCTGAGCATATCGTATTGGTTTTATAACTGTACTGATACGAGCATGCGGATAAGAATTTACCAAATAGGATTTCAACCCACAACTGCCTTGACAATTCCTATTTGAATTAGTTAAACATCTTGATCCCTATACTTCTATTCTATTACCTCCCCTTAACCTCTTTACTATTATTTTTCGTCTTTCCTTATTTCAAAAAGATGAAACCTCATGCTTGGTATAATTTTGATACATAGAGAGTACTAGATATACCCCATAGGCCAACCGTATTATTTGGTGACTATCTTTTGTAATTAAGGTCATATCTTATGTGATATATTTGGTGTTAAAATTTTAAGGATTAAATAACATGATTAAATAATTTGAGGAATATTTTTCTTAAATGTATAGCCTTATGTGATAGATGGGTAAATTCTAAGTTGGATAGAAGTTGCATTTTTAACTTAAGATAAATTTCTTTTAGATTGTGATCAAGTAAGATTAGATTGAAAGATTAAGTCATTTTAAATATTGAAAATTTTAGAAGAATGATTAAGATGATGAGGATTTAATAAAAATTTATATCTTGATATTTCGGACCAAATATTTATTCCTTGAGCACATAATTTAAATTTTGAATATTGAAGGTTGAATCATCGATTTAAATCTTGAGGAAAAAAAATAGAACTCTAAACATGAACATGGATGGATTGAATTCCAAATTTCATGATTGAATTAAAAGTTAAATTTTGATTGTTGGATTACCTATTTGAAATATTGAGGATGTAAATTGAATTTAAAATTTGAAGAGTACGAAATTTACAAGTTAAAAAATAGGAATAATATTTTATTAGAATAATTTTCTAAAGGAGATTGTGATAGTTGGAGATAGTAGTGTAAAATTCGGTGTGGGTTATTTAAATCTTAAAGATGTTGTATGGATTGACTTAAATTTGGATGTTGATGATTTAAAAATTTGAGAAGAGATCACAATATGTTAAATTTGATCTAAACAGTGGTTATTTTAAATTTAAAGTGATTGCGATAAAATTGAAAAGATTTTGTTATTTAAAATTTTGGAAGAGATCGCGATTGACTTGCCTTATGTACGAATGATAAGGAATTAACAAATTATGCCTTATTTTAATTTTAAGGACGAAATTATTTTAAGTTAGGTAGATTGTAAACTCCTTCACCAAAAATTAGGCCTACTTGGCATAGATAGAGAAACTAGGGCTAGTTTGAATCCAAATAGAAAATAGAACACAGTGTTTTAATTAATTTTACAATATTTATATCACTTAGTGCACGTTACCGTTGCTTCAATAATTGGAGCACTAAACTAGCCATTACCTTCCCACAAATTTTATATCCTTGTCCTAGACGTATCAGTCTTCCATTCTGAACTTTGTGTAACTTATAATCATGATCTCTTGTGCTACATTTTAGTCGCACGATATTTATCGCGGACGTTTATATTTAATCCTAAATAAATACGACTTTGTATCCTTGTGCGTTGCAATTAAAATTGGAGACACAATTTTAACCCATTTTGTGCAACCCAATTCATGATAATATTCTATTCTGAGTCTTCTATGTCCATGATACTTATGTCCTACCTAATTTTAGCCCCATGTACTTCTAATTAATTTTAGAACACCTATTGCATTAATTTTAATTAATTTAATCCAATTTTCATCTTTGTGTAATTTTCTAATTGTTGGACACTTTTATGCAAAAGTGCATTGAGGTGTCCACACCATTGGACACAATACATAAAGAAACTATTTTTCCTTCATTATTTGTTTATGTGAATTTTCTTCATGATTTTTGGGATGTGAAATACACAACATCACCCCCTCATCAATTTCAAGCCATGCATTTCAAAAAATGCAAATCCTAGCCCTCCAAATATCTCCATGTAAGGCCAAGCCCATCCCAAGGATGTTGACCAAGCCCAACACCCTAGGTCAACACCCAACCCTACTTTTCTATATGTATTTAATCACTTTTCCTACTTTTTTATCCACATTACAAAATCCAAAACCAACATTAGCCGACCTTCACTCCTCCCTCCTGTTCATCTCCTTCTTCCCTGACAACCAGCCGCCGGAGTCCTTGCCGGAGCACCCCAGTCCCCCGGAGCCCAGTCCTCCCTGCTCGAGACCCCCCTCGTCTTCAACCTCCTCTTCTCCGGCCTGCCCTCCATATCCCGTCGACCAACCCGATCTTCCATCTCCTCCGCCCAAGAACTCCTCGGCAGCCACCTCTTTCCACCGTCGTCTCCGACGAGCCACACCACCATCGTCCCCACATTCACCCCCTTCCTTCGCCTAAACCAACCGCTATCGTCTCCTCCTCGACCCGACTCCTCTTCTCCTCCTCCGTCACCATCTCCTCATTTCTTCTCCTGCCATCATCCTGACCACGCCAGAGCTGACTTTCCTGACCGACTGAACCGCCCCACCATCCTCATCGGATCCCAGTCCCGCCAGCACTCGACTGAAACAATCTTGCCTTCTCTTCTACCGTCCACCGTCCATCGCCGACTGCACGCCGCTGCACAGCACCCTGACCACCGAGCAATCCCCTTCGACACCACCGGACTGAACGTTCTCCTCCACCATCATCCTCTCTAGCGCCCTGACCTCCACGACCTTCCTCCACCGCTGTTCGCCATCCGCCGAGACCATGACCCCGCTCGCTTGTACCTATCTCCTCCCCCGCGGCCATCTCCCTCGCCCCCTCGCCTGAGAACACCCTCGACCTCACCGCAATCCTCTCCTCTTCCCTCCTTCCTCCAGTGATCATCCTGACCTCTCCCTCTCTTCTCCGACCATCTTACATCGACTCGCCATATCCCGACTCCGCCTGAGACTCATCAGCCACCACCATCCTCTTATTGTTCCCCCTTTTCCAATCACCCTGACCTCTTCCCTGCTCCCTGTCCTCCTTCCTCTGCCTGAACCGCCCCTCCTCGCCGGACTCCAGCAGCCTCCGGCCATCCCTGGTCCACATCATCATCACCCCATTATCATCATCATCATCATCATCATCATCTCCAATCATTATCATCATCATCATCACCCCATCATCACCATTATCATCATCATCATCATCACCATCACCATCATCATTCTCATCATCATCACCCTCATCATCGTCATCATCATTATCATCATCTCTAATCATTATCATCATTATCATCATCACCATCATCCTCATCATTACCCTCGTCATCATCATCAACATCATCGTCATCGTCGTCAACCACATCGTCGTTATCGTCGTACCCTTGCACGCTAACCCCGAGGTTCGAACCTGTCCCTCTTCTCTTTTTATGTGTGCTTGTGGGTATGCTATCAGGACATTAGTATTGCTTTATGACAGTTAGTTGACATAAGACTCTGAGTCGGTAAACCCAACTCGTATACATATACGTACGCGTATGCATATATTGTTTAATTTGGTATATATATATATATATATATATATATATATATATATATATATATATATATATATGTATTGTATAAGTAATTAAATGTTAATGTTAAACCTAATTATGACTAATGTGTTTATATTGCTGTGAGACCCCTAGGTTAATTATGGATATTCCATATTTACGTTTGACCAAGTGACCATAAGAACTTATGAGTTTTCTGCCTTGTGTACACAACGTACTGGCTTAGATACATGTTAGTTGACTGTCTGATTTTGATACAACATTTAAAATAGGATACCCGCATAATTAGACGCACAGTTGACCCTGTTAGTTGACCAGTGTCACCCCTAGCATACCCTCTGAGTCTAGTATATTTATGGTTGTGTATGTGCTAGTGTAATGAATGATGTTGTATTGTGTTATATTATATGTATATAGGACTATTGGATTGTTCTGTGCGACTTATGGAGCAGGTTATTGGTACTACGCAGCTTTCTTACCAGGCAAGTATACCTTGCCATTGTACTATTATTCATATTCCATATGTTGCATGTATCTTATTTTTGCTCATTTAGTTCATATATATTTAAACTGCTATATAAACTGCACGTCCAAGGAAACTTGGGTGCAACGACGGGCGTCGTATTCTGTTTTATTATGTAGATGCATTGACCTAGTTTTACGAGACCACCCCATAATTTGGAGGCATCATTAGGTTTCATTGGCCGTGACATAGTTGTTACACGAGTGTGAGTCTCATGTAGGACACAGACTACGTACTGGGTTGGCCTCATGTACGTATAGGACGTGCGTTATGGATAACTGCCGATAGACACTTTGCATGCTAGGAGACTTGGCAGTTATTAGAGGTATTATCGTGTCATGGATGTGACATGCTTAGAGCATGGGGTGGGGAGAACAACAAGTAAGGCATTTGGGCTCCTTTGCACTTTTCTTTTATGTAACCCGCACGCTCCGCCGGAGATGCGTGGTCGTGATGACCCATATATTACCTGGCGGCCTCTGCCGTTCAAAAGACGACATGCTTTTTAGGCCCCTGAATCTGTAAGAGAATCATGCCAATCTCATTTTGGCCAGATAGCCCACGTGTTGGAAAGTTATTCTCAAACATCATTCACATATATGGTTAGGCGACCCATTGAATGTTTATTTCAGTACTTTATTGGCATGCTTCTATGTATCTTGTTATGTCCCTCTGAGGACCTGGTTCCTTTCCAGGTGTAGATGTTCATGAGTATTCGCATGACGTTATGATACTGAGTTCTGCCCGACCTCTGTCCCCAAAAAACCTATAAATAGAGAAGAGTTTTTTATTTTTATTCACTCATTCACTCTTCATCTTCTTTATTCACTCTTCATCTTCTCTATTAACCTTCTCCATCTCCAAGACAACTCCTATTCTTTTAAATGCCAGTGAAATTTTGATTGAAGTGTTCGAGTTGTACAAGCTTGGATATTCAAAGCTACTTCTCAAAAGTCTGAAGTCTTCGAGCTCTTCAGATCAAAGCTTATATTTTCACTGTTAGTGGATTTAACTCCGAACAAGAGTTCTCGGGACTGGACTAGTCCTCTATGAGGAAAAATAATATAAATCTCGGTGTTTGCATTTATTCTGATATATACTTATTTAATATTTATATTTATTGCTGCATTATTTGTTAGTTGGTAATTGCCTTTACTTGTCTTTAATTTTAGTTGGGTATATATTCTTCTACATTCTATTCACTCCCCTCAAGATTTTCCTAATGATCCTTCAAAGTCTGTGCACATACGAATACTGTCAGGAAGCTGCTCAGACGATTGAACCGAAGTATAGATCTTCTAGAATTGTTGCACTCATATATTTATGACTTCTAGCAATTCTCCATAAAGACCGGGATAAAGTTTTCATTACTTCCATCGACGACTTCTAGAAGTACGCATTCGTGTATTGAAAGATAAAGTGTTTGAGAAGGTCAACGACCTCTAGCTGAAGCTAAGTGTCAAACCGGTCAACAATTCAAGAGACTTAGAAGTGATTGAGACGAAGAGTATCATTCTCTTGAATTTCCATCATTTTACAAAGAATAAGAAATTTTTAATGAAATGACTGCTCCGTATTCTCTCCAATCCAATAGAGTTATAGAAAGGAAGAATAGGACACTGACAATGATGATGAAATATATGTTGTGGGTCTTCCAAAATACTTCTAGGGAGAGGTTGCGCTTATGGCAACGTTTATTCTGAATAAAATATAATTCACTATATCTGACATTACTCCTCATGAACTCTGGTTCAATGTAAGATCTAACTTGAATATCATTTTAGTGTGGGAGTATTTGGCGTATGTGAAGCTTCAAGATGTCAAGTTTTAGAAGCTGGGGACATGGACTACGAAGAGCATATTTTTGGGATATGCTATTGAAAGTAATTCTCGGAGGTCCCTTGATATTGAATCAAATTATATCATTAAGTCTCACAACACAGAATTCTTTGAAAATAAGTTTTCTAAAGACAAGAACATTATTCTCGTAGATGTTCCAATAATATTGTTAGCCCTGAAGAAGCAAGTACTTCCAAATAAGATGTAGTCTAGGAGGAGGTTATCGTTGAAGATACAACACTTAAACCAGTACTCATTGAGAAGTCAGCAAAGCGAGTGAGGAGGCCGAAAGACTTTGGAGATGACTTTATCACCTATCATGTAGAAGCTGAACTACTTACCTAGATGAGGCAATAAAGACCAGAGACACAGTATTCTGGGAGAAGACAGTCAGTGATGAGATTGACTCCAAAACATCCAATAACACTTGGGTGCTAGTTAATCTGCCTGAAGGAGCTAAACCTATCGAATACAAATGAATCTTTAAGAAGAAGAGACCGACGAAACAGTTGATAAGTTCAAGGCTAGGCTAGAAGCCATGGGGTTTTCTTAGAAACTGAAGATTGATTAGTTTGACACATATGCCCTAGTGGTAAGGATGTCAACTATCATAATGCCGATTGCCATGACAGCTATTCATAAGCTGATTATTCATCAGATGGATGTCAATATAGCTTTTCTTGATAGGGAATTGACAGAAAGATTTACATGCAGTAGCCAGAAGGATTTTTCATTCAGGGTCATAAAGACAAAGTCTACATGTTAGTAAAATATAAGTACAGCCTAAAGCAAACTCCCAATTTATGGTACGAGAGGTTTGACATAGTCAACAGGTCAAATGGCTACAAGATCAGCGAGACTGATAAGTGTGTTTACACAAAGTTTGTTGGTGATAGAGATGTCATTGTTTGTCTCAATGTAGACGATATGGTAATTTTGTACACTGTAAACACCCTAATTTTTTTAGAATTTAATTTTAGAATTTTAATTATTGGAATTATAAATTTTTGAGATTAAGGAAGATTTTTCTATAATTTTTAGCTAATTATAATAAATGTTCGTTCATGGATTTATAATTATGTGTATTTAATTAATTATTAATATAGTGCAAAAAATATATTTTTGGGTGTAAAATAATTAATAGAGTATTGTATAATTTTATTGAAATTTATTGAGGTCCAAAACTATTTTTAATGACCATATATATATATATATATATATATATATATATATATATATATATATATATATATATATATATATATATATATGGATTTATTTTTTTAATCCAAACCAAACCAAACCAAACCAAACCAACCCCAACCGAATCCCAAACCCATAACCCAGACCAGCTAACCCGACCCGAACCTACGCTACAGTAACCTCCACACACCCCCCCCCGCAGCCCGCGACCGCCTGCTTCCCCTCCCCGTCGACGCCGCACCCCCTCCTCTTCCTCTTCCCGTAACCTCCCTCATTCACCCCTATATATAACACCACCACCCTCAGAGCAACCACCATCATCTCCTCTACCACCCCGATCGCCGACGACCGCTAGACCGTCGCACGCCGCAAAATGCCGCCGCACAGCCCGCCCAAATCTCGAGCAACAGCGATCACGAGGTACCTATCTTCTCGCCCCTATATCTTCCTACACAGTAGACCAATTAACGACCTGTCAAATCCTATGCAAAGACCATATACCCCCCTTAAACCCTGTGTATTAGTTTAACCTTTCGTGTCCTGTGTTGGTCGTAATTTGTGACACAAAACAGGAAAAAAATGACCCAATTATAGTTCAAAAATTGTTTCAACCACCCATGTTCATGTCTGATTTTCTTCCAACCTAGTTAATATTTTTAAATTCTACTTGAACAATAATTTAGACCACATAACCAAGTTTTAATCTCTTTAATTAGTTTATTTTAATTCGTTGTATGTTGTATTTTAATTGCTATTAAAATCTGTCAAAAACTTGGTTTCTTAAATCCAAAATTTCTCGAAACGGGGTGCGTACCGCTAAACGAGGTGACTTCGTCGTATGCAAATTATACCGAAAGGCACGTATCATCAACGTGAATGTATAGGATTTTACAAAAGTTGATTTGGATGTGCGTGCACACCAAAATCAACGTGTATCCGTCGAAAAGTCCCATATCGACCTGTTCTAATACTCATCATAATTTTGTGTATGCTTGTTATTTCGTAATAAAACTTGCACCAACGGATTTGCAGCGTTATGCTGTTCCTGTGACCCGAGTTTGGTCGATTCTGAGAACGTTGACGAAATACTGTTTCACGGGCCCCACGGTTCTACTTGACGGGCAATTTTGTGATCGGCTAATCAAAATCCAGTTCTGTACATTCCTTTGGATTTGTATCATCGTTCTGGACTCGTAGATACTAAGTTTAACAAATTTGGAGAATTTTGTCTCTGGCACATTTTTTGGTGCGAAGTGGGCTACATGTGGACCCCGCTATGACTAAAAATTGTCAATTCTGCCCCTGTGTCCAAATTGGACTTTTAGGTAGTCAATCATAGCTATTTAAAGTTTTATGAGAGCAATGGTGATATTTGTTATAGTATCCAGAGACGTACTTGGAGATTCTACTTATATCGGAGCAACTGACGGAGCACACAACCCAGGCAAATGTACCTTGCAAACTTGTAGTAGATCTTGTGATATTATTTTCTTGAGTTATTTTTATATATATATTTCTGTGATATACATGTTCAACCTAGGATAGTGAGACATTGCTTAACGTTCGAACAAAATTCGGGTGTCGATGTCGTACGCGGAGTCATGTAACGTCACTTAGAGAGTTGATTCCATGATCTTATTCTTTGCGTGCTTGCTTTACCAAGTACGTCATACCATAGGACACTTGACAATATTCTTGTGACAGAATCTTTCCTGAGTTATTCATGGTAATTCTGTATAGGCTTACATGATTCGTGACATGAGACTTGAATAAGGCAATAGTATGAGACAATAAACTAGAATATGGTGAAGAACTGTAACTATACTAAGTGATTGAAATACTAGTTAGATATGTGATCGGCTTAGGTGAACATTGCCTACTTTAATGTTGGATAAACATTATCTAAGTTAAACATTAAATATTGTCTAGGATTTGATCACATATCTAACTAACACTTCCCTTTTTCCTAGACTAGTACAATGGATCCCAACCATGACACGTTACGATGCAAGATACTCAAGGCATTGCAAACAATAAACCTTGAACAGTATTGAATATTGAACATTGTCTAAGTTAAACATTATCTAAGTTAAACATTGAGAACAAGAGAAATAATAAAATAATATATATAATATCCCATGACTGATCCATGTGTATACTAGTCCGTGTACCAATGTGTCAAGAGTCATGTAAAATATTTCTAAATACTTGTATTATAGTAATTATCAAATAATAGAAACTATCAGAAAATGTACTTGTCTGTCGTCCAGAGCAATGAATGTCAAATTGTATCCGAACTGGTGTTACACAGACCTATATGTGGAATATTACATTAATATAAGGTGTTGGAATTAATTTAAGTTAAACTAGTCAACATCTAGGTCATGAAGCCATTTCTAAGTCAAACCGACTAATTCTAGGGTGTACGAGTCTCTCTAGGATACTAAGTCCACACACTATGACACTAAGCTATACTAGCTAACCTATGATACTATAAAACACACAAATGTCGTATCGTAAGATATGCAAGTTTTAATATATAAAAATAGTAATTTGTATATATATACAAGTCATTACATATAGTACTTAATTAATTACTGAAATTAGGATACCTTGGCCTTGCACCAATGCGTATCGCACTACCACACACACCTATCCCGATACTCAAACTCAATACCTTGAGTATCGACCCATTACCTTGTGTCACTTCCCAATTCTAGAAAATAGGGGTTTTTTTTTATAAATTGTGAATTGTATTTAATTAACTATATTTATATTTATAAGTGATTGTATTATTTTTTTAATGATTATTTTAGGGTTTTGGCTAGCCTGGACCCATGTCAGACCCTAGTGGACCCATGTCCGACCCAGCCCACACCCTTGTGAGGATTATTTTGGGGCTTAAAAATATTTATTATATTTTTAGTGGGTTAGTTGGAGAGATTTGGAGTTAGTTTGAGTGCTTTTGGAACCCGGAACCCAAAACCAAG
>JAYESA010000009.1:160065261-160067761 GCA_036927795.1 Iris macrosiphon
TGTCGCATATTGATGATCTTTTTGACCAGTTGAGCGGAGCAAAGGTATTTTCCAGGATTAATCTGAGGACAGGCTACCACCAGGTGAAGGTCAGGAAGGAGGATATTCTGAAGACAGCTTTTTGGACCAGATATGGACAGTATGAGTTCATGGTGATGTCGTTTGGGTTGACTAATGCCCCGGCAGTATTCATGAATCTGATGAACAAGGTGTTCCATCAGCATCTGGACAGGTTTGTGGTAGTGTTTATAGATGACATCTTGGTGTATTCGAAGACCCCAGAGGAGCACGAGGAGCATCTGAGGATAGTGCTGGAGACTCTCAGGAAGGAGAAGCTTTATAGAAAGCTTTCGAAGTGTGAGTTCTTCCTTGACAAGGTTGAATTCCTTGGTTATGTAGTGACTGGAGAGGGTATCTTGGTGGATCCGAGAAAGATCATGGCAGTTGAGGCATGGAGTGCTCCGAGTTCAGTAGCAGAGGTCAGGAGTTTCCTGGGACTGGAAGGTTACTACAGGAGATTTGTTCAGGATTTTTCCCGGATTGTAGAGCCGTTGTCCAGGCTGACCCGGAAGGACGTGGAGTTTGTTTGGTCAGAGGAGTGCCAGATCGCCTTTGATGAGCTGAAGAGGAGGTTGACGACAGCTCCAATGTTGACGTTGCCATCAGGTTCTGGAGGATTCACTATCTATAGTGATGCATCGGGGAAGGGACTGGGTTGTGTGTTGCAGCAGAATGGGAGGGTGATTGCCTATGCTTCTAGGCAATTACGTCCTCATGAGAAGAACTACCCTACCCACGATTTGGAGTTGGCAGCGGTCATTTTTGCTCTGAAGTTGTGGAAATACTATTTATACGGAGAGCGTGTGGAGATCTTCACAGACCACAAGAGCTTGAAGTATGTGTTTACCCAAAAAGAGCTGAACATGAGGCAGAGGAGATGGTTGGAGTTGATGAAAGACTTTGACATATCGTTGCAGTACCATCCAGGGAAGGCGAACGTAGTTGCGGATGCGTTGAGCAGGTATCCGGTAGCTATGTGCCTGACTACAGATTATTATCTTCTGGCAGATCTAGAGAGCTTGGGCATTGAGGTGATAGTGCCTGGAGTTGAGATGCAGATGTGGGGACTGCAGATTCAGTCAGAGTTGGTAGACCGGATCAGGGCTACACAGTTTGAGGATGAGTCCCTGAGGAGCATCAGGGCGCAGGTTCAGATGGGATTATCAGATGACTTCACCATTGCTGATGATGGTTCCTTGCGGCACGGTACCAGGTTGTGTGTGTGCCGAGTGGGTCGTTGCGCGAGGAGGTTCTTCAGGAGGCGCATCGATCCCAGTATTCTATGCATCCAGGTGCCAACAAGATGTATAGAGATATGAGAGAGCATGTATGGTGGTACAGAATAAAGTGGGAGGTAGCACGCTTCGTATCCCGATGCTTAGTGTGCCAGCAAGTGAAGGCGGCGAGGCAGAGGCCAGGAGGTTTGCTCCAGTCGTTACCTATTCCGGAGTGAAAATGGGAGCATGTGACCATGGATTTTATTTCTGGACTTCCCCGTTCTCCAGGCGGGAAGGATACGATTTGGGTCATCGTGGACAGGTTGACCAAATTGGCCCATTTTCTACCATTCAAAGTGGGTACGTCTATAAAGAGACTAGCAGAGATGTATGTGCGCCAGATAGTCAGACTGCATGGAGTTCCTGTGAGCATAGTATCAGATCGGGACAGTCGCTTTACTTCGCATTTATGGAGGAGTCTGCAGGCTAGCTTGGGCACCCAGCTCAAGTTTAGTACTGCATATCACCCGCAGACAGATGGTCAGTCGGAGAGGACCATTCAGACACTTGAGGACATGCTTCGGACTTGTGTTTTGGATTTCAGAGGCTCTTGGGAGGATCGCTTGCACTTGGTAGAGTTTGCTTACAACAACAGCTACCAAGCCAGTATCGAGATGTCACCTTTTGAGGCATTGTATGGACAGAGGTGTCGCACTCCGTTGTCATGGGATGATGTAGGCAAGAGAGGTTTGCTTGGCCCGAAGATGGTGGTTGATGCGGCAGAGAAGGTCAAGCTCATTAGAGATAGACTTCGGGTGGCGCAGGACAGGCAGCGGCATTGGGCCGATAACCACCGGAGACCTTTGGAGTTCGAGATATAGCTTAGAATCTAGATTTTGTTCTTATGTTTGCTTGTGATTGCTTGTTTTAGACTAAGTGCAAAGACCTTGTTTGTGCTAGGTTGGAGATCTGGTGTTCCTGAGGATTTCTCTGACGCGGGGAACTATTCGCTTCGGTGGAGGCGGAAAGCTTAGCCCACGTTTGGTCGGACCCTTCCGTATCCTTGAGAGGGTCGGCGCCGTGGCGTATAGGCTTGAGTTGCCGCCTACGCTGGAGGGAGTTCATAATGTGTTCCACGTGTCGTAGTTGAGACGGTACGTGGCGGATCCCAGTCACATATTGGATCACTCGGAGATCGTGGTGGGCCCTACGCTTAGCTATCC